>JBCNYG010000004.1:2954769-2987384 GCA_039654305.1 Porochilus rendahli | reverse complement strand
AATCGAACCCAGGACCTTCTTGCTGTGAGGCGGACGTGCTAACCACTACGCCACCGTGCCGCCTATATATATATATAAGGTTAACTACAATATCGTATGAGTTTTAGTGCTAGCGGTTCATTTTTACTTTAAAGAAAGTCACACTATAAAGTAACTGTACTAATGAAGAGTGAGAACAATTTTCTTAACAGTATCCCTGATGAAATGTTGAACTAGCTCGCTTGCTTAGTAACCCATTTTATTTCTTAAACTATTTATTTGTTGTTGATTAATCAAAAAAATAAAGAAGTTTTCTGAAGTTTCTATGTGTTTTATTTTATTCCCTTTTACAAAAAAACACTTTTTTTTTATTTCATACTAATTTAGCCGAGCTACGGCAAATGGGACTGACGTAGTATTCAGTGATGTGAATTTGTAGATGTCTTAGACCGCCATATGGGTCAACGGACTCTGTTGTGATACGTGAGTATGTAAAAAAGTGCTGTAAGTTTAACGAAAGCAATCAAAGGACTGCAGTTAGAAAGCTGTACGTCTCGACGCATCAGTTGAACCAAAAAGCGCATGGAATTCTTGTGTCTATCGTAACTCAGCTGTAGGATGGTGTGAGGCGTCACAGAAGGCCTAGGAAACGGATCTGCCATCAAGACAGAACATGTTAAAAACTCCATGATGAGGGTCTGCAATTAGATTTTCCGTTGCACAACAATTTTCTGCTGTGGGCCCGTTGTATAGTCACAGGGGCTTTCGCTATTAAAAGCAAATGAAGCAAGAGCTTATGTTGTTAAATTGCCAATTTAGTAACATTTAACAACATTTTAAGGGGAAATTTGATGTAGAAATTGTGGTCCAAACATTGGATTCTAAGTCCCAGGATGCAAAGCTATGAAGCACAGTGTGTTCAGATGAGGAGGTGGAAGAACTGCACAGATTCAACGACTGCTGCATTGCTCTCATTGGCTACATTAACCAAAACCGTAAGAACCCTAAGTTTTAAAAAAAAACCAAATATATCCTCATAAAACCAATCTTGGACGCCACTGAATGCATCATATTTATTATAAATATTTATTTATTTATTCAGCGTGGAATGAAATATTGTCTCACCCATAAATACAGGGACTCTCGATACAGTCCTTGGTCTCTGACTCATATTTCTTCTACATTTTATAGCCATCATTTATGTGCCTCGGGCCTGGAGTTGCTCAAGACATCAAAAAAAGAATTAAAAAAATAAAATAAATAATTTCCTACCTGCATGTTCTCCCTGAGGTCAGTTCCTTCTCGAAGTGGCTGTATGGCACTCTTAAAAACCTCGTCCACTGCCTTGATGAGCAGTATCCTCATGGTGGCGTACTCCCGGCTCCTTTTGCCCTTGCGGACAGACAGCCCTCTTTTGTGAGGCTTGCCCCCGCCACGTCGGTTGGTTATGGCCACGTGGACAAACAACCAGGCGTGAGGAAGCATCTCACCCGTTAATGACTGAAGCGGAATGTGGCGGAAGCCTGGCTGTAGACACTCGAAAGGAATAGTGTACTGGCCAATAAATTCGTCCCCAATGTAGTCGTCATCCAGAACGACGAAGCGTACCATCGCTAACTCAGGAAGGTTAACCTGAAACTCGAAGCTCTCGTCGAAAATGGGGTTGTCTCCGTTCTGATGGACGGTTTTAGTCCTTTGTTCAGCACAATCGGCAGGGATTCCGTGGATCTCGACGTATACGTAAGGGTCGACGACGTCCCCTTTGGCACCTGAGCCTTTGGGTTTGGGGAAATTCTGCCCGCTGATGATCTTTATGTGAAGAAGTTGCGGAGACACTCCCGGCACTGAATCTTTAGTATTTGCGCTGAAATAAGACACCTGCTCCCTCATTATGGCGGGTCGGAGCACATAGCCACAGTTGCCATTTTGCCTGAACCAGCCAATGTTCAGGTCCATCATCAGACCTGGAGTTTGGTAGTTCATCGCAACGATTTGGCAGCCGCACTTCCAAAAGTCCTGAGGGTTCATATTGCTTGAATCGATTCGCATCGGACTAGGATAAACCCTAGCAAGAAACTTCTTGTTGTAATTTACAAATTCACCGGGAGAATCGCTAGCACACCTGCTAGCAAACACTTCATTAAAAGAGCAAAGCTCCCAATGCTTCTGGCTCTGGAATGCTGTCTGAAAGTCTTTAAACTGAATAGATTTACACAAGGTTACGAGGTCAGAGAGGTCTTTGGAGAGCTGAAACTTTTTCGCTTGAGTAACAGGTTGCTGTTCCCCTCCTTCAATGTTCATTCGTTGGGACATTTCTGCCCCCTCGTCCTCATCAGTCACTTCACCCTCAAAGCTTGTGCAGGTGCTTGCTAGCTTCTTCCCTTTCAAAAGGATCTTGCCTTTCAAGCCATTAGGGGAGGGCAGGTAGGTGTCTTCGGGTTTGGGTGGATCGGTGTGAAGTTTGTCCCCAAGGATTTTTTTGAGGTGCTGGAACATTAGTTTCTGCTGCTTTATGGAACAGTGGTTCTCCAAACACAGAATCAGGGGAAATTCAGATGCTACGAAGGCGTATTTGTTGATGACGTCAATGACACTACGGAAGACAATCTGCGACGTCATGGTGTGGCCCGTGTAAATCACTGGTTCGTTGTCAGGCCCGTCCCAGACGTCAAGCTCTACGCTTCTGCATCCCATTTTCAAAGCACGGATGTACCCTGTGATGTCCGAGGGACCCCTGAACTGATCCTCGATTAGGTAGGTATTGTGAGACGAGTTAATGTAATAGTGAGACAAAGGCTGGTTCATATCTTGGCATACTGTCTTTTGTTCTGGATCAAAAATGTGGCAGTCGTTGGACATAAGGTAGTTTGTAAATCCATCTAATGACAGCCAGCCTTTGAGCTGCCCCTCCTTCGACGGCTCATATCTCTGAATAACTTCTAGGCTGGTGTCTTCACTGACCTGGGCCATACCTTGCTCTGCCTCTAAGAAGATCATCAAGTCCTTGGTATCAAGAAATTCCTTGTTGCTAGAAAACTGAACAAGCAAAAAATAGATTTCCGGTCTTGTGCAAAGATCATGATAGACCTCAACAAATTCGTCCTTTGTGACCTCACACCCTATTTTGTCTTTTGCTTTATGAAGCTCCTTGATTTTGAGTTCTATTTTAACATTCTTCAGTCCGGGATTCAGTTTTTTGATCTGTTGTACAGCAGTACAAAGACTCGTACTGTTGTTGCTGCTAACATCGGCCTCGTCGAACAGATCCCCGAGCCAAGAAGAGCGTAGGATGTTCTGACTACTTTCAATCATGTTCAGGGTATGCTTCCCGTAGGATATCAGGTACCTGAGCCCCGTCACCCAAATATTAGCTACGTCAGCGGTGTTTGCAACTAAGTCCAGAGACTCATAGTTCTCGCCATAAATAATCGAGAATGCACAGTCTTCTGAAAACTGATCATACACACCATTGGTCCTGAATGTGTCCGTGTTCTTACCGGTTCGAACCTCTTTGATAGACTTCACGTCAATTTTTGCTTTATCTGATTCCTTTTTCGATGGCTCCCACCTGAGAGACTGCATGTCTGCATCGAGGAGGAAGTATCGATAATAAACTCGGGAGTTGGATCGCACTTTCCTCAACTCGGAACCTTCCACCATGGCATTAATGCAGTCACTAGCACTACTGATCTTCTTTTCCGTGGGCATGCTGCTGAAGGAGACGGTCTTCTTTCTCTCTTTGCGCTGCCTTGATCCATCCTGTAACAGGAAAGGTCACCATATTCATTACTGCTGTCTACAAATACTTTTCCTTTATACTAATATATATGGAAAAATAATACACAAAGGTTGTGATCTTTAATGTTACCTACATAAATATCAGTTATTTAAAAAATTATGTTAATAATGTATTATTTCTTATAAACAAGTCACGATTGTCAAAAGTAACTTTCTGGAAATGTCTTAATCCTTGACAACACAAACTTTTACCAACTCTGTCCACTCCAGCACCAAGTTTAACCTTTCCAACCCACTTCTACGCAAAGACTGAACAATCCCGCCAACTTCTACACCACTAATTAACAATCTCACCCACTTCTACACAAACTTTTACCAATCTCACCCACGATAAGACAAAGGTTGACCAGTCCCACTCACTTCTACACAAGGTTTTACCAATCCCACCCACTGTTGGGCAAAGGTTGACCAGTCCCACTCACTTCTACACAAAGGTTGACCAGTCCCACTCACTTCTACACAAAGGTTGACCAGTCCCACTCACTTGTGCAAGTTTTGCCATCCTATTTTACTTATAAATAAAATAAAGTACATTATTAGGATGCCTTTTTACCACGCATTGCCAGATTTAAAGCTTTAGGCGTCATTAATTTTAATTTGCACTGCGACACAATCGAACTGGTTTCACGGAAACGAGTACCTTAATCCAAGCCATGGTCTGGTCATGGAAAAGCAAATCCCATATAGATGAATGTAAGGAGATTCAGACAAGGATAGCACCTATCTTTAAATCACATAGTCTTGATTAAGTGGGAAAAATTCTACAGGAGTCTGGATTCAAGAATTCATGACCCTTCACAAATGAAACACCTACACATATTTACATAATTCACCACTGAGGCCCAGACCAGCACTTCTGAATGAGGACTCAATATAGGAGAGTGCAAAATCAAGAAACTATCACGGAACAATGGACTTGTACTTTTCAAACATTCAGCAAGAAGGTACAATAGGTGAGATTAACATAAATACTTTCTCCACAGATAGCACTTCTCGTAATCTCAGAGCTGTTTGGACAAATCCTGTAAATATAAAATTGTGCATCTTCATATTAGACAAGCATGTTTTTTTAAAAAATCTGGACAGACAGGCATAAGCCTTACATTGGAAAATAAAAAGATTTCATCTCTCTCTCTGTCTGAATCTCTCTCTCTCTCTCTCTCTCTCTCATGCATTGATATTGGGCGAAGTTCTCCTAAGAGAAATAGCATAGTCTGGACTGAGTGTCCCTGTCACAGTGATTTATGACTAAAGCATGATTAGTCTCCATCCAGAGAATAAAGCCCATTCATCCAGACATGCCCAAAAGCAGGTAGTGGTTTGGGCTTCACAAAATAAATTAATACATAAAATAAAAATACATTAAAAATCCACACTACATTTGTGATCCCAATGTATTTCTCAGTGCGATACTGTGTTGACTTTGCTTTCGGAACCATTACATAAAATTACATAATAATCACGTCTATTCATGAAGACTTTGTAAAAGTTAAAATGTGTAAAAGTAAACCATAGTAATCTTGATTTAATTCGCTTTTGATGTTCCCACGTAGTGTACACTAAAACAAACACTGTATCTATTATTACTGTTTAGGTGTTTTATATACAATCTGTACAGACTAGCCAACGGCTCTGCAGAAGAAAAGAAGCTGTGCATGAATTTTAACAAACTTTCACGATGGAGGAGCAAACGTGACCAAAAGAAAAAAAAAAAGATTGGCGATGTAAAAGTACTAAAAAGTAAATGAGGGCCTGTAGCAAAGAGGATGTGATAGATTCCCTCTGTAGGAGGAGCCAGATAGGACCAGCAAGTAGCATGTTGATGAGTTTCACCTGTGTGTAATTAGTGGAGCCTATTTATATGTGGGGTTTTTTTTTTTTTTTGGTGTGTGTGTCCTTTATAGAGACCAGTAACCAGACTAACAAAGCGAGAGACTGTTGTGCCTGTGCGTGAAGAATATTCAGTAAATGTTTAAGTTGTTGTGTGTCTCAGGAAGAGTGAGTTATGTTGGACTTAGAAAGTAAAAAAACAGAGTGAACTGTATGCCTGTCTCTTAGTCTTCAACCAGTGCGCTGAAAGGATGAAACGATTAGCTGATAATGGTGCTTAATAACATTAAGATTAAATCAGGCAGTTGAGGACTGAAAAGGCATGTTTATTAGTTATGCAGCTATTTTTATTATTTTATTTTTTTAAATATTTAAAAATATTTCTATTTTAATTTCCGTTTTAATGAATCATGCTTGTCTTTTTAGACCTTATAATTATCAATAACTTCTCATCAACCTCATCAGTCGGGCTGTTGTGCACCTTAATATTTATTGCAGTGAACATATGAAATGTAAGAATGGGATTAAAACTCACCTGCACTGCCACTAAGGCTGGGCACGTTCTGAAAATACTGCAGGTATTGGTAACTTTTTAATAATGATTACAATCTCAGAGCTGAATAGGTTTGTTTTAATATTAATATTTATTTTTAAATATTTAAAAGGGTACGGTCTCATAAAATAAACTGCTAGATAAATTTTATTCTCTTAAAGAAACATTCTAAAACTCAAGCTTTTTATTTCTTATTAACTGGTGGTGTGTTAACAAACCTAAATATTGTGGTAAATATAAAACAAACATTGTGATCATGATACAGTAGGTTCGTTAAATCTCGTATTCTTAATCCTGAATTATTATTGAATCCGTGTTAATTTGGTTTTTCTTTTGAATTTTGGAGCATCCGAATTTGATGAGTGCTCAAGATTTCAGATTGTTTGTGGATCAAATGGGCAGTCAATCATTATTTTACATATATGTATGTGTGTATATATATATATATATATATATATATATAGCGTGTGTGTGTATGTATAATCCACGCTTACTAAGAATCAATTCTAATTAAATGATTTTTTTTCATCTGTATTCATGCGTGACCAGTTATGGCATTTAATATCTGCAGGCTTTTGTAACACACTGAATCAGGTAAACATTCATCAACCAGGAGGCTGTATATTGACCGGGAGCAAAACAAGCATGGCTTTGTGAGCCCAAGCCCCCGTGGGACCAAGTCACCATCCAAGCCTTAGGCTGTCCATGTGATAGGCTTGGGAATAATAGCTCACAACAAAGGCGTGTGTGTGTTCCAGCCCACTCGGCTGGGTCGAAAGGAGGTCTTAACTTCCTGTTCAAAAGCAGTGACCATCTGAGATTAGCGCGAATGCTTCTGAGGATTAGACGCATAATCCTAAAGCAGCTGATGTCCTTTATCATGAAGAAGAAGAAAAAATCGGTGATAGCTTTTAATTTGCATGGACAGAAATCTTAACTCATCTGTCTGCTGTTCTGAGGGGATAAGTCCATTGAACGTGTGCGTGCGTGTGTGTGTGTGCGTGCGTGTGTGTTTAATCACTGTCAAACTCTGACAGCAGCCAGTGATTCAGCTCTGAGACGTCCATTAATGGCCTCTAGCCAAATGTTCTGCCCACCTCTGATGACATCATCTCAGCGAAATAAAGAGGGCAGGATAATATATCTTTCTCTCCAGGTGTGCGGAGCTCTGTGTCACAGATACGCTGACTCAGGTCAACCCACGGCTTTTTTTTTTTTTTTTTTGCACAGGTGTGCACAGACACGGAATGATCCGTCTGCACAAAAAGTTTTTTTTTAATCAAGTATCATGCGGTTTAAATGCAGGATATTATTATTAGAGGGGGGGAATGTTTGCCTTTGTACACATATTATAATGTAAAATTACCCCATATTTCCTATAAGTTGTGAATCTAAATATGTCTAGGAGAAAGAGGCTCTCGGAGTATTTGGCCGAAATCAATCACTGAGACGAACCGAACTGCCATCTGCGGCCTGGGCTGCTGCAGTCTGTCATAAAGCGTACTGAAATAGCACGGCAAACATCTGGCCTAGTTTTCTTCAAAGAATTCCGATTCGAGTAAAAGAGTGTGTTAAAAACCTCTTTTCAGAAGTGGAGTGTGTCAAACAAACCACCAGACAAGCAGCTAACCAATAACAGAGGAAAGATATGAAGGGCTTAAAGGCAGGAAGTTACACATTTGAAATGCAGTTCTCTGACTAGCAAGTTATACGAGGGGGTAGGTTTTAAGAGATAACTCACACTTCTACACACACAGCAGTGTTAATGCAAAAAAGAACACACTTCAGGTACCAATGACGTCGTACCAAGTTATCTCGAAGTGGATTATTGTGCACGTCCGCTTCGGTGTACTTCATTCATCTTGTCCCACAGCAGTCTACCTTGTTATATTCACAAAATCATCAAAAGTAAAGCAATGAGTCAAACTCGTCCCTCCTGATGTGTTGGAAAACTGCTACAATAAAGCGCGACATGTAGAGTATAAGTACTTTTATTGTCTTTTACTTGTTGTTACTATAGAAACGCTCAGGTGTTAGAATGTTCATGTAAGTATTAACCACTGGAGGGGCGAGGCATGCCACTATCAACCAAGAGTTTCCATCCATCGGCAGGAAACCATGAGAGCTTTTTGGCCTTATTTGATCTGAGAGCTCAGCGCTTGTCACTTCAAAAACAGCTAATCATGTGCCTCTGTGAGCTCATGCATGTAAGGACATAGACTGTGCTCTTAGTGTTGGGTCGATCGATCTGAAGCTTGAGTAATTTATTCTATAAGAGCCATTTACAAATATACCGAGCACAATTATCGTGGTTCGAGTCACTACTTTCACTTCGTTTATGTACCTACGCAGACAACACGATCCTGTTTTCGACTGCTCAGCCTTCATTGTGTAAAATTAAAAGGTATTTTTCTTTTTTTGCAATTCTTTCACTTTCACTGGACATTTAATAGATTATATCATGGGTAGCAAGTAGCAAGGTCTTGATTTGTTAATAATAAAGGTGCGGTAAGCTTGGTTCGAGCCCATTTTTTCCTTTAAAGGGTCAACAAGGTGCACCAGTAACAGTGGAACAATGGCTCAATAAAGCAAGGGGAAGAAGTAAGTATTCAACCCATCCAGGTTTCAGATTACAAATAAATTACTCACTCGACCCGACTGTATATTGCTGGCTCCCATTACTAAGTGCGAGACTCTTACGCCACTGAATATTTCAAAACCATGCCGTCGGATGACATCGCATGCCTTAGAAGAATCACGTGCTTGTCTTTGCCCTGCCTTGTCGGGAGCGATCATAGAGAAAGCATCACTTGGTGGGTGGGAATTGGCGTCTCTGATTCACAGCAAATAAAAAAACAAAAGTTCATCAACACCTACCGACAAGCAGCACTGTGGTGTAGCAGTGTTTGCTGCTGATCTTTTTAAAAACAAATAGAAAGCATGTTCATGGTCTGGTATATGTATCGAGACATGCACTGTATTTTCCATGGGGAGAAAACAGGATGCAAACAGGATGCACTTTGAGAATCCTCTAAAACCGAATCCCAGTTCGTATAAGTGCAGGAAAGAAAAGGGTACGCTTGTTTGTGTATATATCTATATATGAAATGCTTTTTATTAAAATATCATCTGCTGTTTTGTTTCTGATTGTTGCTGTGTTAATATGTCTGATTGTTGCCTTCAGGTGTGGCCGTGTGTCTGGAAACAAGTTATGGTTTCTTATTAGGCGTCCTCCTTGGGATTTCCTCTCCTGGCGTCGTAGGAAAGCCCTTGTGTCTTTGGGCTTGAGAAACAATGCTGCAAAACCGCCCTCGTGGTCATTATCTCCAAAAAAAATCTATTTTAGTGCAATTACGTAAGCACTGCTTTTGTGAACGGCTTATGCACAGGATTTTATTACGGTCCATGTGAACGCAAACGGCGTCTTTGTGTGTAGAAAGCTTTATGATGATTACCACAAGGCTCTGTACCAAAAAGTATTTTGTGTGTGTGTGTTTTCACTTGTTTTATATGAGCTCAAATTAACATACTCCATTATTTTTTACATTTTCCAATCAGACATACAAAAAGTAATTTAGAGACGAACTAGAAGTGAACTCAGAGAGTGCAAACCACCACCAACTTAGCACAAAATCCAGGATTCACATCTGACAATTCATTATCTTTTAACATATATAATTATGCCCAGTTAAAAAAAAATCCTTCGACTCCATCCTGGATGCGGACTCAGATCACGTCTAAAATTTTTCAGCCTTTCAGTGGCCCAAGGCCCACGTTTATTTGGAAATATATAGAAATCCATCTATTAGTTTTACTTATACAGACATCTATCTAGACAGACAGAAACACATGACCAATATCGTGACCTTCCTCCTTGGTGGAGGTAAATGAGTTCAAATACAAGTCATGCAAAATTTAAGACGTCAATGCTAAACCCTCCTAATGATTTCCATCTAATAATGAATAAACAGTGATATTATTATGAATATTATTCTCATTATGAATAGTGTAAAGCTTTCTGTCAGGAGATGACTATTGCTGGTGTAGTTTTGGAAGGAATCTCCCGTCTCGGTGTAATGCCAGAGTGGGGACAGAACCGTTTTAATCCTCATATAAATCATCAGCGTGTTTAACACCGATAAACAAAGCACAGGGCAGTCTTAGAAACTGACCGACAAACTAGAAAAAATTTAGTATATAGATTTAGGCACTGCCTAAAATCAGGGCTCCCGATAGATATCTCTACTGGTCGGTGTCCGAGGCTGGTGTTATGAAGCGTACCGTGGCTCCTTTAAGAGTCGAATCACCTTCTGCACAGTAGGGAATAAATAAATGTTCTCTTTTTCCAGACTGCGTTCATGTTAACACTGAGTCTTCTTTTTACTGCCGTTCACTCGATGATTTACGTTTTTTATTTGTATCACCTGTCTTGTTAATTCAATTATCAGTGTAACGAGTCGATGTTCCGTGTTTCCGTTCATTCTTCGAGTTTTGCTCTGTGAATTTCTGTGCCTTCCTGAGAAAGACTGTGTGATTTTTATTCTGTGCGAGTCTGAGTGGTGGTGTATGAGCTTCTATTTTTGGGGCGGTTTTAGTTTCGTTATTAAAAAACAAATCTGTTTTTTATTACTGTCTGTTGTCATGGAAGTCATCAATACATAAGACCCAATCAGAATCAACTATCCATGTCAAGTTCAGGAGCTCAGCTATTAGCAAGGTTGCCAGATGAGCTACAGGAATACGGGTAATTCCTTCCATGTTACTTGGCGCCAACACCGGCCAGGTATGAAACAGCACACAGTGAAGCATGTTGGAGGCAGAATCATGCTACAGGGCACCTTCTCATGAGCTGGGACTCAGGCTCGAGTCAGGATAAAGGGAATCATGGTGAGAAACAAGTAACAACAGCATGTAAACAAATGCCACATGGACAACACAACAGGAAGTGATAACAGATGCTGAGTAAGGAGGAAGTTCAGGATGTGAGATGTACTTGGGCCGTTCCATAAACAAAAATAGTCCAGTTGTGACTTTGTGGCTGGGGTTAATTTTTAGGTTCAGACCTTTTTTACTATCTTCGCCCTTAGCAGTTTGGCTATCAATTTTACATAGATATTAAGCACCTATACAATAACGCAATTATAATAATCTGTTTTGTTTTGGATGAAACAAACGTGCTGTACATACTGTACGTATCGTCAAAACCCATTAAACACAAACAAAACAACAACAAAAAAGTGCACTGGAAAGCTGCGCTTCCCTGATGAACGGCTATTTCTGAATCCTCTAATGGATTGAGGGGCTGTTTTTCTGCCTCACTGCGCAGTGCATTGAGGTATTCACAAGGGACGAGTGTCTATCTACCTTTAATGCCCACTGGACATCAGTAATCACTCTAAAGTGCATCAAATGTGTGTCTAGAAATAATGCAGGCTTACGGGATCATTAAAACAGAACACTATTGTGCGCTCTTATACTAGCTGCTTCTTTTTAAAATAAAATAAAAGAAGATTGGAATACGTATTGAGTGCATTAGTCGGTCGTAAAAATCCCTATGGTTTTATGAATGTAAACAGTCGCTGCTGAGGCTCCATATGGACTGTCGTGCTGAACATTGTTCGCTGAGCAGTGTTCGCTGCTAAACAATTTGCTCGCTCCCAAGAGGAACGTTAACCTGGTTACCGATGAGCATGTCCAGCTGCCTTGAACGCCCTCGTGAGCCTGGCTCAAATAACCTGAGTCGAAGGGCGTACTCTAGAGGCTCGTAAATCGCTTTTAAAAGTGCACGTTTCTATGTGATATCGGCTCAAATGTGGGTCCTACTCTGGTCAGAAATAGCTCGTTAAATCCAGACAGACAGTCAGTGTAAAGATGACGGCACCGGCCAGAACACTTGCTGCCATTACTATGACTGATACAGCACTGAGCGTGGCAGCTTCTCTCTCCCACATACTGACTCGAAATTTAACACCACGGCTTGCATAAGCTTCCCAGCACTCCAGAAGCTTTACAAATGCATCGGTTTCTGAGGGCCGAGCAGATTTAATGAATTTCCACTGCATTAATGATTAATGCAAACGCACCTGCTGTTGTTGTTCAGGGGACTGTTTGGGCAATTTGTTCATTCATTAGACATAAAAGCGTGCATCTATTAATATTTCTTTTTCCTACTGCGAAAAACTAGAGAGGGTAAAAAATTCACCATCATCTGGAACTGCTCATGTGATAACACATTTGAGAGGCATTATTATTTGGCATTACATAAAAAAATATATATATATCTATATAGCATAAATGAGGCTATAAATAATTTTATACAGCATTATCGTGTCTCGTTATCCTTTATACGGACTCTCTTTTTTTCCGCCAGCGAGAAAAAGAACCCCATGTTTCATTAAGCTAAAATCAGCGCATGGGTGAGTTTATTATGAGTAGCGAGCAAGTCCAGGCTGCAAATTAAATCTCTGATGGACCTGAACATTGCAGGTTTTCATTAAGCCCGAGATCCTGGTGCCATGAGATCATAATGAAATAAAATAACGTGTGGTCCAGAGATTTAATCAGGTGTAATCAGTCTCTAGCGTCCCCTTGCGCAGACTATATGCTAAATCCAAATGGAAAAGAGGAGAGGCTGAATCTCCTGGGCGGTGTCAAGGGGAAAAAATATGATTAGGTTCATTAAAAGCGAAAAAAAAATTTTTTTTAAATATGCTATTGAAACATGTTATTTTAATGTCGATTGGCCTCCCTGCATCGAAAAAAAAGTTAAAAATGTCACGTTGTATTTACTTTATGCAGGAAGCCAAACACGAGGGGACATTTGTGCTGAACGTAACCACGGTGTACAATTTCCACAAAATTACTCCCTTTAAAAAGTTAAATGTTGGGGCCGTGATATCTACTATTTCCACGATTGAAAGAATTGTCATGAGCATAGGGGTAATGGGTTCAAATCGTGATGATCTTGAGGGAACGTGGTGGGATTGTGAGGATCATGTGAGAACTTGCGAGGAATCGTGTTTATTACAATTTATTACGATTTAACGCCAACACCGATAGAATGTAGTAATAATAGGCAAGCGTAGTAGCCCTTAACAGGGTGTAGCAAACCTTGATGCTTCATTGTAGGGGATCTTGATAAACTTGGAAGCGTGATTCCTTCAAGTTTCATCTCTTGGATGCACCCTGACTTCTTTTTATACCCCACTCGTGCTCCACGAGCTGCATCTTAGTATTGAGATGCATAACAGCCAATTTTTTTTTTTTTTTTTTCGTGATCATGGAAATTGTGGTCCCAGCGTAAACCCAGGGTTATGAACAGCAGCAAAAAGAAAACTGTTTTTCGCTTTTTTCTATTTATAACAGGAATGAAATGATCTTTCCAATTATGGCTCGCTTTTAACTGACGGCTGGTTCAGTGGTTAAGCCACAGGGTTTCATCTGCTAAGTGGCAGCTTGAGAAATTAAAGTCACCATCATGACACATTCAGAAGACTTCCAGTATATGGCTGTTACAGTGGCACCACAACTGAAGGCTCAGTATGTATAAGAAATTGGCTGAAACTGGTCAAATATGGCTGAGACGCACTTGGCCTGTGTGGCTTGCGGTCCACTGGATGAAGTTGCTTGGAAAAGACAGCACGTGGTTGATTATAATATACAGACTTAGGCACTGTCTAAAAGCGTAGCTTCTCATGAAATTCTTGTGTGCCATGATTCCATTTGTAATTAATTAATAATTCTGTTTTAAGAGTGTAAGCCATGTAAGCAGAAGCACTGATGAAATACCTCTATAATAAATTTAATTTGTTGTCCTTTGAATGCTGAATGTTCTTTTTGGAACATTTTTCAAAAATAAGTTCTTGCCAAAGAGCGAACTGACAATTCATAACAGCCAATCAACATTGTGATGCATCACAGCCAATCAGCATTGTGATGCATAACAGCCAATCAGCATTGTGATGCATAACAGCCAATTACTATTGAGATGCATAGCAGCCAATCAGCATCACAGTGCATAAAAGTATCAAGAGAACAGCAGACTGATGGACAGATAAACGCAGAAGCCATTCAAAATCGGGGTGATGTTTTTTTTAAGTATGGGAATTTCCTACGCAGCTCTCTGGTTATGATAAACATCTACTTCCACGTAAGATACAATAGTTACCAACTAGAACGAAGGATTAACTGTTTACCCATCGCGTACCTACAGGTTGATACAATTCTCCAGTTCAGGAGTCTCAGTGCAAAAATATTTGTAAAATTAAAATTACAGCCTGTTGAAGTCATCTCAAACTGGTTCCTCAGTCCTCAGATATAAATCTAATACAGCATGTTTGGAATCTAGTAAAACAGGAGATTCGTAGCATGAAGGTACACCCGACAAATTTGCTCAGTCACGTGATATCATCTCGTTAAGAAGTGAATTCGCAAAAGGAACGTTTCGGACAAACTCAGACTAGATCCGATCTGGTTCTGAACCTGTGGTGGGGGTGGGGCATAGAGTCTCTGTAGTAGAATGTTTGATGTTTGAATCTCGGGCCAGGTGAGTGCATTTGTGTGGGGTATGCATGTCCCCCCAGTGCTTGTGTGGGTTTCCTCGAGGTACTCCGGTTTCCTCCTTGAGTCCAAAGACATGCGCGATAGGTCACCTGGCTACTCTAAATCGCCCCAGGTGTGAATGTGAGTGTGAACGGTTGTTTGGGTTCGTTTTACGCCTAAAAAAAGCACTTCTGTAAAAGAAACATTTTGAGATCATTTATTCAAATATATGTTATTGTTCCACAGTGAGCCGCAACAAAAGATCTGCTGCAGAAGCCTTAAAAAGGTTTTGAAAAATATCCAGTTTCTTTGTTTTGGGATGTTTTGGTGAGCACTCTGACTGCGGTTTGGACAAATAGACTGACTGAAGTAAGAACTCCGAGCAACTTTGTAGAAAGGGCTAAAGATGCCGACTGCAGGTCATGTCCGTTTCGAACACAGCGCCAAGGACGGCTTCGAGTCGTGATGTTAATTTGCAGACTCAGACTCAATTGTTCAGCACAGTGACTGATAGATGACTGTCAGGATTGAGTACATATGGCCCAGTTCAAGTTCTTTATTTTGCTATCATTACAACAGCAAAAGGAAACAAATCCAGGTAATAATATTCGTTATCTTCTATTTCAATAAAGCTATACAAACTAACGTTTTTAGAGTAGTTTTTGAGATAGAGCCGTTATTTCTGGAACATCTGCTGCATTTTGGTGTGACATGCACATAGTTAATAACAAATAACTGTGCAAAAATATTAATTATCAGTTAGTAAATTGTAAAAATGCTATTTTAAATACGTGCATGCAAGTGATATTAAAAAAAAATTGTATTTGATCTGAAAAAAAAAATGTAAATATTCAAATGATGCAAACGAACTAGTCACGTACACTATCTATATGCGCATTAATATCTTAATAACATCTTTAATGTAGAGTATCGCTTCCGTGGTTATATAGAATTGAGTTAGTTTGCCTCTAATCCTGCACGTCACAACTTCCTAATGTATCCTAAAATACATTATACACAATAATCCTGATTCCTTTTGTGCTTGTTTTGGACGTCCCAACCACAACGCTTGCTTTTATGACTTCTATTAGATGCATGTGGTGGTAGATAGCTGCATTTACCTATGTAAGAGTTTAGCATAACTAGCTGTCAGCTTGTTTCAGTTGTAAGGAATAATGAAGTCAGCACCCTGAACAAACAAGAGGAACATTTCACCCCTGTCCCAACCATAACAGCTTTTATCACAGAGCATTAAAGGATTAAAATAAAGCTTCAGCAGTTTTTACATAAAGTTTAGACATAATTACATAATTAAGTCCAACAACAATGATATACATGTATTTGAATTTTTAACCAAATGTCACATTAAATTCTGAATCAGGCCATATCCTCCTTACAGCAACCTTACACTTTGTGAGCAGGATAATTGGCAGTTTTCTGGTTCTCAGTGGAAAAATCTCGTCAAAAACAGACCCTGTGGTGAAAACTATGACCCAGATACCAATCAATATAATCAGGGCTAACCGTTTAGTAATTATGGTTTAGAACTCAGAACTCAGGGGTACTCTACTTTTATCACAAACCATGTCTGAGCCAAGACAATTAAAGGCTAGTGTTGTGTTTTTGAAGTTCAGAGTAACTGTAAAAACGAAAACAAAAAATTTGATAAATAAAAAAAATTTGATAAATAAAAAAAAGAAAGAAAAAAATGAAAGTGACAAAACAAAACCCCAGAGTGCATTTCAACTCTGCCATTATCAACACGGGCTGCGAGATTACAGCATCATCACAGCTCGAGACAAACATCTGGTAAGCTGCTGATTCAGGCTGAAATATCCACATTTCTACAGAAGAAAGAAACGGGGCTGATTCATTCTGAACAGGAAGTGCTGAGTTAGTTTTTTTTACTCAGAATATTCCGAACGAACATTTTCACTGAATCAGTACTCTGTTTGACAAAATGTGCAATGCCACATAAAATGGGCTCGACTTTCTAAAAATTCTTGTCACGCAGCCCTAATCTAGGCTGATCTAAAAATAGAACCCGGCTCTCAAAGGTGTCTGGTAAGAAGACGTGTCTGATACGGAAACAACCTGACCATGTCCTTTGCACGGAAATTGAAAAAGGTGAGGCGCATTCTGAGCACGGGGACAAGTGAGTTGCTCGGCCACGTCTGCTCCTCTGATTAGGACCTGCGACTCGTTGTGCGCCTCGGACCCTGAACTTTACAGGAAGGTCGGGACTGCTGTTCCTTTCTGACGCCATTATATTTCCATTCCTGTCCATTTTAATGATTTAAAAAGAAGAAGGACAAAGTGGGAATATCATTCCAGAATAAAATTATTGCCAATTATTGCCAATTATTGGATTTATTTATTTATTATTAAATACTGATGCTTCCTACTGTTTTTATTATTAGTAGTAGTAGTAGAATTAAAACTTCTAAGCAAAGTTTCTGGATAAATTCGTTGTACGGTGGTTAGCACGTCCGCATCACAGCAAGACGGTCCTGGGTTCAAGTCCCGAGCTTCCTCCCACAGTCGAAAAACATGCACATTAACTGGCTGTTCTGAATTACCCCTGGATGTGAGTGTGACAATGAATGGTTGATTGGGTTTTAGCCACGCAAGTCTAGCTGGCTGTTTAGGCTGTACCTCACCCTGGCCCAGTGTCGGATGAAATAGGAACCTCTAGTACCACGACCCTCAACACATCAGTGAGTGGTGTGGTCTAAACTGCCAAATGTTGCAGCAGATATTTTTATGTATAAACAAGAAGGTGATGTACGGCGTAACATTTGTGTGAGGGACTGTATGATTGGTCAAACACACAATGTAACACAAGGATGAGCCAAATTTGTGTGCACAGATGCACGATGACTGGTAGAATCTGAGTGAACTGACGTCATCGTGACATCATGAATTCCTGGAGGGGCTGTCTGTTTCAGTCCAGTTTTATTAGTAATAACAATGATTTGAAATCAGTCCATTATTGATTACAAATGCTATAACTGGCAACCACAAAACGACTATATAGTAATCATGATGGGTGACAACCGCGTCAAAAAAATAATCAACATGTTTTCGCCACTGCCGCGCTCGTAATGTAACTATAAGTGTCAGGAAACGTGGAAAGGATCCCTCCAGAGATACACCTGCGTCTGTTTACCTCCTTTTTTACCTCTCACTTCTTCCAGTTTCTCACACAGCGCCCTGTTCAGGGTGTGCGCCGCCTGTTACCAAGGTAACGCGAAATGTTCTTGTTAATTCAGAAATAGACGTTTTCACAAATTTGGCATTAAAAAAGAATAAATAAAGGAAGTCTATCCATCATCAAATATGCGACAATCATTGACTACATGTACTAATACTGACACACACACTCGGATGTGCATTGACTCGGTTTATGTAGATCAGTGTCCTATTTTTCACTCTGCGGAGTCAATGAGAAAATCCATAATCATGATGAAGCTTTGGGTTCACGTCACCGGCTGTGGCTCCAAAATCCAGTGAGAAGCGACAGACAGAAAAGCATCAATCTGCTCCATTTACTGAAACCGCCCTTCAAGGCAGATCTGCGTAGAAAGTTCAAAAAGGAAGACGTCAAGCTTAATCGCCCCGATCCTGAGACCTAGAGCTGCAGCGGGATCGGAACGGCCAGCTAACAGGAGCTGCTTTTATTTTCGGAACATTCACTCAAAAGAAACCATGATTTAAACCTGAGATCAATCCAAGTTTACCTCTAAAACAGAACCTGATTCTCATCATGTGCTACAAGCCTGGACACATTATTTCATTCAAACTGCAGAGTTCTCGCTAAAACGACACCTTCCACTTGAAAACAGGCGTCTGTACGAATCCTGATCATGTGATTGACGTGAGTTTAAATAAAACCCTGTGTGCTGTAATAAACATGTCATAAGAAGACATCATGCAGATCATCCCAGAATCAAACTGAATGAATCTGATCCGTGACCCGACTAAATGAATTATCCATGCGTTAGTACGGTACGGGATGCATGTAGGTACGGCCACACGAGAATAAGGAAGCACGGAGGCATTCGATTGGATATTTCCCAGCAGTAGTAGTTAGCGCTGCTTCCTCACAGCAAGAAGGTCCTGGGTTCGAGCTCTGGGGTCGGGGCGATTCTGTGTTGAGTTTGCATGTTCTTCCTGTGCTTGCGTGGTTTTCCTCCGGGTACTCCCTGTTTCCTCCAACAGTTCCAAGACATGCCTATTAGGCTAATGGGCTGCTGCAAATTGCCCCTTGGGGTGAGTATGAGTGTGAACGGTTGTGTGAGAGTTCACCTGCAATGATCTGGCCAGTGAGGCGAACAGCCTCACGTGCATGTCTTTAAACTGCGGGAGGAAACTGGAGTACCCAGAGGAAACCCATGCAAACAAGTGGAGAAGGCCCACACAAAAAACACACACAAGCACGAGACTGGAACCCATGACCTTCTTGCTGTGAGGCGCATATGCTAACCACAGCGCCACCACGTCGCCGGACCGTTATCAGATCCCATAATGGTATTGATTGCTGTCGGGATGTAAAGTCCATTTCGACTGGTGTAAGTGTGTATACAGCGAAACGTTACCAACCCCAGCTTTAAGTAATTAAATCCTGAACTCTGAATACCGGTTCCTCGAACAGTATCACATCACAGTTGAAAACACATTACCATTTAAGTGAGTGAGTGAGTGAGTAAAAATGTGATTAAGTGACGGGTCTTTACATCAGGACAGCCGTTTCTACTGACGGGAAGCATCAGTTCAAGCTTTTCCAGCACTTTACATGATATCTGTGAGAATGATACTCCACATCTGTCTGACTTCTGGCAGCAGTTCAACGTGCAGCAGCAGAGACGAGCCAAGACGCCATCGTGGCTCTGTGGCTTTACTCGACCGCATCATTACTTTCACATTCACAAATCATTAGGTTACAATGCTTTACCGCTGGGAGGGGGAGGAGCTTCAGTTACTTATTCTTCAGTTAAAAATACACATAGTGATTAAATTAACGCTGACAGGAATAGCGGTACGGTTATTTTCTCAGAGACTATTTTAAACTTAAGGAAGTTCTACGGCATGACAGCTGAGACATAAAATTTTGAAATGTCCGTGAAGCAAAAAAAAAATATATATATAATTTTAAAATGTCATGAATGTCCTAATTACACAGCGAAGGAAAAGGCGTGTTTCTGTCCTGCTACTTCTCCTCGTGTGACATTTCAGTTGCTCGCACAAACACCTTCCACAGGAAACCCAGTGTATCTCTACGAAGAACAGAAGAAGTGTTACTACAGCATACAGCGGCATGGCGAGAGCATTTCCGCTTCCTGGTTTCACACGAGTCAAACTTTGTCTGCACTGGTGAAGCTCTTAGTGCTTCTTGAAAAACCGAAAGAAAACAAACGCTCCTGTGGGTAAAAGTTCTAGTCACGTATTATAAGAACATGAAGGGCGTGGAGGGGGGGGGCTACACGTCTTCCTTCGCTACTTCCTTCCACAAATACAAATCACAATATGATCCTATATGAACTAGCTGCTGAGGTGTGTTTTTAAAGGTTTGTTCATGTTTTATTTTCATATAACACATTTTCGTAGAGAAATGGAACACTAGCTTTACCTTTAACCTGTAGCTAAATCACATACATACGTGACATCATGGCCAGGACTGGAACTGACCCCGAGTGCTATTTAAGTAAAGGTTTTACACCTACATCAGCATTAAGAATGTTAACGCCGTGCTTGTACTACATCAGTGAAGTCCCTACTGACCCTTGAACAGGCAACGTGCACCAGGAGATGCTACAGATTTTCCCTCGTGTTTATTACCTTAATAAAGAAACGTGTCCTGGGAGATTCAACTCATATAATCCAAAATATACAATATATTTAAAAATACCGTGCAATGCACACTGAACCCCTCGGCACTTTGAATGTGTTATATGCATGTATCATTGCCTAATCACTATTTCACACCCAGGACTATGTCAGCTATTATCAGTGCTTTTATAAGTATTGTCTATAATAGATTTCTTTAGAAGTGCTATAAAAGTACCCTGATTAGATTAGATTATGTTAGACAGTGTGTCATGTAGGTGATAAATGTATGTAACTAGTAACCCCTACACAAATAAGTGATAATAGGACAACTTTGTCAACACGTGAAGGCCTAGTGAACCACCACCTAAAGGATTGGCTGCCAAATGTATATATATATAATCATTAACTAATATTTCCAATAATAATTAACAAATCAAGCTGATTTTTGAAAACGTTCTGCGTCACATCATGATGCATGGCTGACACAAATTTGGGGTGACTGGTAAAGTTCTGGAGGAGCTATCGATCGGCGATCATGATACGGATTTTATATGGACGGATCGCAGGCAATAGCTATTGCATAACCTCTTCGGCTCAAATCATATTGCATAACCCTTACTGCACCACCGCAGTGTTTTACTTTGTAAAAACATATTTTAAATCAGCTGAACAACTTTCAACATTATATATATATATATACATAACATAGAACAAGCACATTTAAATTAACCTATAGGTCATGTTGTAAAAGTGCTGTTATATGAAAATACTGCACAACGTCTAACCAGTTAATTCAACCTTGCTGTAGAATAAATCATCTATTTCATCATTCCTTCCCCTTTCTATCATGTGATAACGCTGTTGGGTAAAACGTTGCCTGTATTGTCATGCATCAAACTGTTAGGACACGTTTTATTACAAATCCAGATTTAGTCCCACTTCACTCTTAGAACAACCACCACCGCCTTGTTTCATAACTATGGTGTGCTTAGAGTGCTTAAATTCACACTAAACAATATCGTTGATTATTTTCCTACAAAAGCACAACCCTGAAGTGGGTTTCCTCCTTACAATAAAGGCTTATAGTGCAATAACGCTAGTACAGAAGGGTATACTGTGTGTGTATATTTAAAAGGCGGTGTTCATTTGCGTTCTTCAGGAATTCAGACTCTCAAGGCTTTAATGTTTTCTGAATCCTTGTCGACCCGAGAGTGATGTACGGCTCATACTGAAGCTGAAGTTTCACTCTTACAAACGCTGTGTTTGTCATTATGAGGAAGTAAAGCAACGTTTCGTGCCTCGGATACTACAGCACAGAAAGTGTCTCAAGTATGGCAGGAATCAAGCATATTGCATCAGATATAGTGCAGAACTCACCGTTGGCACAAATGTTTAGCTGATGAGTAAGTACGTGAATGACAGTTAAGGTGTTATGCGTGGTTCACAATCTCGGCGACCGAATAGTGATTCGATCAAACAGACGGAAGTGCTGAATGCATGCGAAACGTGGGCGTGTGTTGGTGTTTATAATACCTCTACCTATTTCACTACACGTGATCTCACACAGCCACGATTACTGCAAAACTTTTCACCCAAAAAAAAAAAAAACAAAGCCATTTTCCTGTTTCTGTCTTTATTGTTTCACCACTTCCCTGTAACATTCTACTCATGGCCTGCGATGACCCGCAGGGTTCCTTCCTACATAGCGAACATACCAAGCATCACTCAAAATCATGTGTTGATCATTTTTCCCCTCTCTGTTACACCGGAAGACAAAACGAGCAGTGGCGTTCTGCTAAAGTAACACGTGGCTACAAGGATTAACACGTTTCTAATCCCTTCCAGACTAACAGATTTACGAGATACGGACTAATGAATTCTTCACCATTGAGCACCAAAATGTTTAGTAAATTTACAGCAGCGTTCCCTGGGAAGTAGGGGATTTTCTCTAGCTTGCTAATGGGAATTTTCATGAGAATAAATTGGAACCTTTCAGTAATTTACACAACAGAAATACTGACAGTTTGCACACATGCAAAGATATCTTGTACAATTATTGTTTTTTTAACAATAAATCAGACTATTTTTTGGCGCACAGTGGTTTAGCACGTCCGCCTCACAACAAGACAGTCCTGGGCTTTTTTTGTAAATAAAATCTCGTCCTTGTTCAGCACGCGTTAAAGTTACATTAAAGCAGCCCTGTTTACTTTTTGTCTAATAACTGTGCTGTAACGCATAACATAAAAAAATATCAAGATGCTGAACTGTATGTAACACTAAAGAGGTACGGAAGAGATTTACAGCCGTAATTGCAGTGGTGGACCAGTGGTTAAGGTTCAGGGCTTAAAACCTAGAGCGAGGCTCTTAAACCTCAACTGCATGTAGGATGCTCTGGATAAGGGATAAGGGATAAGTTCTGGTGACACCGATGCCTGCTTTCTGAGTTTTCTGCAAAGATGCCGGGATAAACATTTGATAACGAGGGGAGGATTACGAGGGAAAGCACGTTATTTTGCATTCGGTGATGTGAAACAAAAGATTGCGATTAGAGCTCGACTCGTACAGACTGATGATCCCCAGTAGATGAGTAATATCACAGTCTGTTCGTTCTTTGACGGGCTTCCTCTGGGTTTCTCTTCATAAAAAATATGAAAGATGTGGGTGGACTGGCTGTGCTTAATTGCCCATAGAGGTGTGTGTGCGTGTTGTCATCATGACACACCGCTGTCCCTTTCACGGCGTGTTCCTGCTTCACTCCTACGTCCTCGGGAGGAACTCCACCAGGATCAGCTGCTTCCAGAAGACGAATGAATACTTGAATGATTCGCGAAAACAGGAGGGGGTCTAAAGTCTAAAGTCGCACTCATAAATGTTCTGAGAAGAAGATAAGATAAGATAGAATGCCTGTTGTGTCAACCGCGGCGATTCAGGAACGGACAGGCCGTGAACAAATCCTTCTTCGGTGTGACGCCACATGACAGGACGCGGTTATTCTCGAACGGTAAATTCAATCAAAATCTACGTTATGCGTCGCAACAGGTCTTCTCCTTACGGTTATGATAATTTTTGGTTCGTGGGCATTAAAATTCAGTAGGGGATCCGTTTAATTTAGTGCCTTTATAACTAAAGACGGTTGATGATAAATTTCTGTCAGTGTTTGCTTTGTTTGGCGAGGGTTTGCGCTCTCTGAATAATCTTGTTATTTATGCTGCAAATGTATCAATTCACTGCCTCTATGTATCATGTTAATAAATTATTATGATCAGTTTTTTGCATGCAGAATAAAAATGCACCTAAACATATTTATAGAAATTAATTCTAGTTTTAAATTTGCTGTACATTTTAATGACTAATTCTTGCCACATAAAGGAATCATGTATGTTTGGAGTCATGTGGGTGGTAACTAGGAGCCCGGTGATGTCATGTTATTAAATCACGACTAGCCGATCCGCTCTCCAAAACTCTGAGCCCAATCTTTTACGTAGTGTGCACAAAATCACACCCAAACAAATCAAAGGTCTATTTCAGTTCTGATCACACAGAGTGCCTTCACAACTTCACAATGCTTCGTGAGCTTCCTTTCAGCGTTTCCATAGTAACATAACATTTGGTTTGGCTTCCTCACAGGGGCTTGTACAGAGGAGGTCTGTGCTTTCACGATGATGGAAGGAGCCTCCAGTGTCAGTAAGATTCAGTAAGTGTTGTGCGGACGTTTACAGGACGGAGTATTCCGTGCTGTCGGGTTACTCGGCTTGTTTTGGTTAAAAAAAAGGAAAAAGAAGAAGATGCTGATGAGGAGACGGCTGTTGAAATATCAATCATGATGTTAGTGATTTGTGGGATACGGTTCACACGCTTCCCGTGAAATTAAACGCACGTAAAAATGGATAACAACCACAAATCACATGCCGCGTGAACTGTCCCGTTTCATAGTGGTTCTCACGTCCACCTCATAGTTCATAGCAAGAAGGCTGCGGTTTGGATTCCCGGGCTCGTCTTGCATGCTCTCCCTGTGGGTCTCCTCCAGGTACTCCGGTTTCCTCCCACAGCCCAAAAGGATGCGCGGTTAGGCGGACTCGCCGTTCCAAACTGCCCCACGTCCGAGTGAGTGAGAATGGTTGTGTGCGTTTGCCCTGCGATGGACTGGTGAGGATAGGCTCCAGCCTCCCTGTTACCTTCGCCTTACTTGACCTCAGACCCTATGACTGGGGTCTTTGTGGTACTGTTCTGTACCTGTGCACTCAGACATGGAGGGCATGCTATGTCATGGAGAACAATACAGAAATCATAACATGCTGCATGCCTCATGAGCCGTTTATTAGAAAGGTGCGCACGAGAACGAATAAATAAATAAATAAATAAATACATAACTTGTTATTATAATATAATAAGTACATAATGAACGAGGGAATAATAACACAGTGGCACGCTGTGGACCCACCTTGATGATGCTGGCCTTTCGAGGTATTCCAGGTTTACTGCCGTCCGCTGCGTTATCCGGTCCCGTTGATCCAGCCAGCTCTGGTGAAAGCCCACAATCGCCGTTCGATACCGATACCGAACCCGAACCCGTCCCCGTGGGCTCGTGCTGCATGTCAGCGCCACAGCCGCTTCCTGGTTTCTCGGTGAACTCCGCCATGAGAGCGGGTTAGCGCTGACGACGGCTGTTCTGGCGGGGGGGGATGAGTCTCGACGTCCGTGGTGCTTGATGATTGTTGTTGTTTTTTTTTTTCCTCCTTCGTTCACAGACGAGCCGATTTCACTACCGACGCGCGTTTAAAAGGCGCTCGCGCTGACTCACACCGGTGATGAACGGCAGCAACGTCTGGCGCGTGCGGCGGCATCTGGACTCCACGCACGCGACGCTTGTTCTTTTTCTCTCTTTTCTTCTGCTTCTTATTTTTTTTTTTATAACTACACCGCTGCTTGTGCTGGTGCCGCTGGTGCCGCTGTGAGCCTTATTGTTTCAGCATCACATCCAGGATGAGGACAGCCCTCCCTGCTACTGCCATCTGCTGAATTAATGCATCATAAACATCCCGTTTCCACATGGTTCCGAGTCACACACACACAAACGCACGAGGACGGATTAACATGTGAAATAAACGCTGAATTCATCAATATTTATCTCTTAAACTGTAATTATAAATCATGAATCCACGAGTTATTATATTTATCCTGTTGTTAGACTGTCTTCTGATCTGTCTTTTAACTCAAATCCCTAAAAAAACACTAATAACCAAACGGCTTCGTATTAATTCCGTTAATTATTAGCCAGTTAGCTAGCAAACAGTAACACAAACACGACGCTTAGTTTGACAAGACCAGACAGCTGAGTTAGCCCTCACTTAGCTATAACAACATGTTAGCTTAGCTAGCTATTATTCTTACCAAGTCATAATGTTATATATATATATAAAACACCCCGTTAATTTTATATTTAAACACTTCTAGAATGTTCTTAGCTGCCGCGAGACAGTTAGCATAAAAACAATCTCACCAGGAAATGAAGCCAGAGAGGTCGCGTGCACACACTGAGTTGTGACTAGTTTTCCTCCTGAAACAAATCCTGTGTAACTTTATATACCGAAGTACATTCGACTCAAATCTAACTTTGCAGACTGTTAACAGCGTTCAGGAACTTTGTAACTAAAGAAACAACAACAACAACAAAAATAATAATAATAATAATGACCCCCCCAAATTTAGTCATGTCAGTCAGGCAGCACGCGCGCACTTCCTAACTCAGAAACATTGCCCACCTTGTGTACGAAGGATCCCCCTTTTTCTCTTCTTCTCTTTTCATTTTCTGCCTTTCGCACACACACGTTCAGTCTGTCATCGGGTAAGTTCGGACACGTCCCAAGAAATGTCATAAAACCACACTCTCCTACAAACGCCAAGCTCCCATTAGCGCTGTCATACTCTCTGTTATGCTAGTACGCGAATCTGGGCGTCGTCATGGCAACCGGTATTAACGCACCAATTAGCGGCGTTCTATCTACGCACACTGTAAGGTATGCGAGTGTGCATTTTTTGATCCCGCCCTTTTTTCGTTTTTTTTTTTGTGGCTTTGGAGAGGGCTGATAGGCTGCCCGTATCACGATCGACCAATCGGAGTCGAGATGGGAGGGGTTTGCTTGTGAGCTGGGGTTTGTGAAGTTAAATTGATCTGTTTGGGGAGTTCATTTTACTGTGTCATTTTACTCACGTCCCAAAGCATGAAACGGGGTTTCCTCTGGCCGCTCGTGATATCCCACAATGCCATGCAAAAAACATGTCTAACACTGGCAACCAAATATCTTCTTAAATCAGGGTTACAATCAATATTGTCTATTATTATAAACCCAAGGGTTAGTATTTGGATCAATTTTGTTGTTTTAAAAAATCAACATATATACAATACATTAGAAACGTCTTAACACCCCCCCCTCCATTACTATAAAAAAAACTAAAAAAATCTTTTTAAATTAACCCCTAGCTCTTTCAGATATGGAACTTGATTAATAGAAAGCACTCCCTCCCACTAATATATAGTGCTAACTATTTTATATTTAGGCCTATATCATAAAAAACATAATCTCTGGATGGAAAATACAAACATTATTTTAGTAAAATGTTTTTCCTGTTACTTGCCAAGAATCTACGTGCAACTATATTCTGTTAATTAATTAATGAATGAATTAATTAATTTATTTATTAATTAATTAATTAATTTATTTATTTTTTAGAGAAAAGCACTATAGCTCTTTTTTTGCACTTGGGCCAATATGCAAAAAAAAATATTTCCATGCAATTGTATGTCCCACTTAATAACTGTCTAAAGTGTAAGCCAGAATAACAGTGAAGACAATTTCTGTATATTCCAAAGTGCCACCACCTTCTTTATTGACTGTACTTATACTAAAATTTCAGATTTTCCGGCATGAAAGTCAGACATATATGGTCAAGTTTAGTTACTTAGACACTTTTCCAACTTCTCTGATTCCAGCCACAGGTGACGTGATTTGTCCGTCAATGTTACGTGACATTAATTTGAAGTGGCTTTAGAATTTATTCTGTGGATAACATTATTTTTTGATAAACATTATTGTTTTTTATTGTTTTAGAGTCCTAACTTTGTAAATTGAGAATTTTGATTGTTTTTATGGTTTAAAATTTTTTAATAAATGTCCCCCAGTATGTACTCAAGATCATAATATGAGCCCTATACCTAATAGACCCATCAACTTAATTTTGCATGGCTTGTACGTCCATCCGTTCGTCCGTCTGTCCAGTGTTTGTGTGTATTGCGATGCTAATTGGCTGTTATGTATCGCAATGCCGATTGGCTGTCCTCTCATTGTCAGCAAAGTGATGCCAGCATCCAGTAATGTATACTAAAACAGTTTTGTTTTGTTTTGTTTTATTATTTTAAACCAAAAAATAGCATTAAATAGAGAACAAATCAAAATAATTTTCTAGAGTATTCATTTTTAATACTCTACCAGTAATGAAGGTGTCTATATTTCCATCTATCGCGTGTCCATCATCAGGGTTTTGAATGAAACACACATCAAATTTTCTATTTTATTTTAGAGATGCTTATAATAGAGTAAACTGAATTGCTTTAATTAATATATAGTTTCACGTATATGTCTAATGTATGTTTATAATACTCCTTCACTCATTTTCTGATTCTGATTTCTGAGAGTACACCCTGAACTTTAGTATACATCAATATTTGTTTGTGATTAAATACTTTATAAAGGGGCAGTTTTGGCCTAATGGTAGGGTACTGGTTTAATGATCAGAAGGTTGGGGGTTCAAGCCCCACTATGCACTATGTGTCCTCCCAGTGCAGCTAACTGGGTTATCAAACGCTGGCCATGTCTCACTGTCTGTGGTGAGAGGCATTTAAAAGAACCATTGCTGTCGTTCGTAAAGAGTAGGCCGTTGGGTTGCTGTCAGCGTGTTTCTGCCCTGCGATGGCCTGTAGGGCAGTCCAGGGTGTGCTCTGCCCTCGCCCAGAGTCGGCTGAGATGGGCACCCGATTCCCCCGCGACCCTCATTAGGATTAAGCACTTCAGAAAATGAATGAATGATATTTTTTATAAAGTTTATAAAATTAATGTAATTATTGTAACTAAATTGCATTTATTTTCCAGGTCAAGTCATAATGAAACATTTATACGACATGCATCTTGTCAGTAGAATAAGTTTAATGTAAGAAAAATGTTTTAACAAGAAGCAAAAAAGTAGACAGGTTGCAACAGTAATGAGCCAAAATCCTGTTATTGTGCAATAGTGCCATCTGCTGGATGTCTGCTGTATTACATTATATTATTATACTTTTATTATACAGTAATAATACCCAACACTGGAAACAGAATGTTCCTGTGTGTAACTACTTGCACCACATTCCATTCTTCCACGTATTTAAAGGAAATCCTTGTTTGTTTGTGTTTTTAGGAAATCAAGTTGCTTTTTTTTTGGTATTGTTTACATTGACGATTCTTGCTTAAAGCAACGGCACGACACAAACATTGACAGTTCTGTAACGCTCCAAGGGTGAACGATAGTTTAGAGAAAGGATGGCACAAGATTTGCGGAATAGCTACGGATATCATTTTGGCGATCGTGAAAAATAAAGAAAGCAAGATAATGAGTATAAAGTTCGCTTTATCAGGATATCACGCTAACGCTAACGCTAACGGCGAAGAACGTTTGTGCCTAAATAAACCCCCAAAAAACCACAAAAGATTTTATGCTGGATTGACGTCGCTATTCTAAAATCATGGATCTGTTGTAGGAGGATCTTCATTGAGAACATGATTTCACACAGCCCAAATATATTGGGATTGCCTCGTACAGCTAGCTGTGTCAAGTAATAATCTGATGAAATCGTACAGTCGAAGATTTACATCAAAAAATATATATAAGGTGTAAAAGGTCCCTACTACTTCAGAGAAAATGATAAGAGGGAAGTCTGCGAGTTGAAAACAATCCCCGCAGTTCCTGTCCTCGCTTTCTAGTAAGTAGGAACGATCTCGGTGGTACAGAAGCACTGAGCCGCACACCACGTCTTCAGATAGTCGCTACATACGCTTCTCTGTTTCTTTAAGGTGGAGCAATTAATAAACTTGTTGATGTAAGGGCATGGATTGGCTAGGGGGGAAAAAAACACACAGTCAGGTCACAATAAATTCATCTATACTTCAAAGCACAAGTTTAAAGTGCTAAATAGACTCGGTTTTATGTCTGAGTAATAATACTACACTGAGACAATGACAGTTTACTCACTGCACAGTTTGTTGTCGCACGCGTCCGGACAGGCCGCGCACGGTTCCCCCGGTGAGTACGGTGGCACCCCTTTGTAGTTCCCTCTGTTTGTGAAAGACAAGCCAAAAATGTTTATCTAAGAAAGATTGAGGTGAGGTGAGAACGCTCCACAATGCTGTGAGTAGCTGTGAGGGTTCGGTCTCTGGTAAAGAGAGTAACGTACGCTCGGTAGTACTGGCAGGCGTAGAAATACAACTCCCCGCACCGCGCTACACCGCAGCCGACCTTGTACGAGCTGAACCAGATCACCTGTAATCACAAACAGCAAACAATCCAAAAAAAAGCAAAAAAAGCAGCAAGAAGGCATCCCCGGGCTCGGGGGCGTTTCTGTGTGAAGTTTGCATGTTCTCCCAGTGCCAGATCGGGGGACCACGGTTTCCTCCCACAGTCCAGAAACATGCCCTTATGAGCTGCCCCTAGTTGTGGGAGTGAGTGTGAATGGTTGTATGTGTGGCCTGGCGAACTGTTCAGGGTGTACCCCGCCCTCGCCCAGAGCTGCATTAGTCCTCTCACCGAACCGCCAAACCGCTGACTCCTACTATGGTCACATGGCCACTGCAGGGCAAAGCACAGAAAACTTGGGTCGATTTGAAGCAGCCAATTAGCCTAACGTGTGCCTTTGGACTGTAGGAGGAAACCGGAGTACCCGGAGGAAACCCACGCAAGCACGGGGAGAGCATGCAGACTCCACACAGAAACGCCAGGCCGGGAAGTACCGTGAAGTGAATGTGATCACCACAGCGCCACCGTGCCGCCCCTTCACCAGTCCTGTATTTATTTCGTTAAAATTAAATTCACTGTTTCAACCACCGAATAAACTCACAACCCTGTCTTCTGTAAACCTTACAGGAACGTGAACATGTTTTTAATCACCTGCGTGAAGTGGCCAGTGGGTTTTCCATTGGCCGACCCCATGGGATACTTGTAATTATTCACTTCGTCGTGCCACGCTTTCACCACGTAAGTCCAGGATATATTCGCCGAGCTCATGAACAGGTTTTCGCCCATTTCATATGCTGCATGAATAAACAAACAAAAACAACAACATATGTTCTTTTTAACATGTATGGATCAAAGCTGCTCATTCAACTCATTCTTAGCAGGTACGTGATGCGCTGTATGAGAAAAATAACCAACAGCGAGCAGCTGTGGCGAGGACAGATGAGGAGTGTTGCAACACCATCTCTAGGCGAGGGTGGGGTACACCCTGGAAAGCTCGCCAGGCCATCCCAGGGCCAACACACACACAACCATTCACACTCACTCTCACATACAGGGGCGATTTGAATACTAGCCATGATGATGTCCATTTCATTGAAAACAATTTTTTTTATGTACTAGCGCTGCTAAAGGAGTGATCACACATGAGGTGTGATAGAAAAGCGAACTGATTTTTTCATTTTTTTTTTAAAGTTTCGAATCAAAAGTCAAGGTGTTTCTCGACTCCACAAGCAAGCGAAAATTTTGCAGCTCAAATGCATATATGTCGCGGAAAAGTCACGTGACACGTGATTTGCGACTGACTTGCAAGTATTTTGCGATTCGTTTGAGGATGAGGATGTTTTGAGAAAAATCCCCGAGCGAATCTCCTGTCATAAATCGGCGCCGTTTTGTTCTCAAACCATTCGATTTTTACCCGCCGCATCTTATTAGTGTGAACAAAATACACACGATGACAAAATACTGAACTTTCAGTCCGGGAGTCTCACTTTCCCTTGCGAGCGAAAAATGGATAATTTGCGAGAAAAACCTTCTCACAACATGCGCAGACCGTTTGGCAAGAGTTTGAGACGACTCCGCGTCAGAGCCTTGTTTCTGCGACATTTGCGGAAATTTCAAATGTGTTTCAAACTTATTAGCCACGTGTTCACGAACCAGGCGACCAAAATGCGATGCTGCGAATGCCGCGAAACAAATTCAAGAACATTTTGAGAATGAAAAGTGATGGTCACGTACTGCCGTTTGTGTCAGTCACCTTTCTATCGCACCTCTAGTGGGATCATCGCAATCATTAAAATAAACACATTCTATTAGCATTCGTGAAAGGTGCGAGGTTTCACTCTATCCGTTTTTCTTCATCCGGTAACCAGGATTTCTCTTCGCATCCGCTTTCGATTACGTTCCATCTCTGAGGCCTCCCTAAAGTAATTCGTCCCAGAAGTCCACTGGAAACAGCGTCAGCTTGCATGAATGGGAGCTGAGCGAAACCGAAATGCTTGAGAGTAACCTCTCGGTTACCCTTATCTGAGTTAACGAAATGTTCCCATACGTGTGTGTAATCAAAAAAGAGATCGAGACAGGTGTCCTTAGCGTACATCCGAGCATGCGGGTGCTGGGTGCGCCGTGCGACAGCTTGCAGACGTCCGCCCATCTCTGAGCCGATGCGGCCACTTCCTCGCTCCAGCTCTGCAGGAGAGACAGACGCGTGTTACCGGTATCGACACACGCACTGTAAAAAAAACGATACAGTCAGCTGCTAACAAGACTTCTTCATTGCAAAAAGATGCTTGCTAGCATAAACATTTGCACAAGTTAGTGACTTGACCCTCACGGTGAAACGTCTTTATAACATAAGCTGTGAGTGCTGTAGTTATGTAGTTGTTAGCATTATGTACGTCCCAGAATGAAGCTAACTGAAAATGCTGCTCGCTCTTCCATCTGCATTCTCCGGGAGTCTCTGGATCTTCTTCTGAGCCGCTTATTCCTAATTAGGGTCGCGGGGAGGCTGGCGCCCATCTCAGCCGACTCTGGGCGAGGGCGGGGT
>JBCNYG010000004.1:2933579-2947474 GCA_039654305.1 Porochilus rendahli | reverse complement strand
GAGAAAGGGAGAGAGGGAGGGAGAGAGAGGGAGAGAGAGAGAGAGAGAGGGAGAGAGAGAGAGAGAGAGGGAGGGAGAGGGAGAGAGAGAGAGAGAGAGGGAGAGAGAGGGAGAAGAGAATGATTTTCTAAAACAGTGGCAGGTTTGTAATAACACAAAATAAACACAACTGAAAGCCTCAGAATTAAACTCGTATTCGATTCCAAAGTAAAAAACTCCCTTCAGAAATCAAATCTAAACTTTTACTCCACTGAGTCACAGAAATTAGATTCACATTGACTTTTTTACACCTCAGAGTTTTTCTCTTTGAGACGAATCAGCGGTCAGACTCAGGTTGGCCCCCGGGGTCGGCCCCAGCTGTGAACTAAGTGCCTTTCGTGTTGTTCGGGGCCACCAGAGGGCGCTCAGGAGCACTTCAAACCTTGTTTTTGTGACGTACTAATACCACGTCATGATTTATTTATTTATCCACTTATTCTTTCCCCAATGAATTATTTTAAAAACAGACTGACGGAGAGTTACTGAAGTTATTAAATGTTATTAAATGTTATTAAATGTTATTAAATGTTATTAAATGTATGTTTACATGTAAATGCTTTGCTCTTTTGCACGACGGGTATTTTTTAAATCCTGAACTGTTTACAGTAACTTCCCTTTTTCCAAATTGCACTCTTCAGTACATCACGGTTTCCCCGTGGATAATAAAGCGATGATTATTAAAAACCCCCAGACGACGCGGGTATGACGTGCACAGCTCCGCCCCCGCTAACAGAGGAGATTACGGGTGTGAGATTTAGAGGACGTGTGTGAATCATCACCACCGACGACAGTCAGAAGTGCTTTTTGAACTGAGGTGGGGGTCAGCGATCAAGTTCTGCTTGGGGCCCCATAAAACCAGGGGCCGTCCCTGAACGTAGCCTCGGTACCTCGGCCCAGTTCGGCGTGTGAATGAAATGGAATTGTTCTGTAGATTTCCTCCTGATTTGGCGTCATGGTGCTCCGAGACACCCTCGTTCCTTTTATAAAACTTTGGTCTCATTTCTGTCGACATTCATCCGGAGTACGAGGAGCTACAGGCTCCACGGGTCTCCACACGGCCAGCGGCTCGGGGGCGGCGCCAGGCAGGGAGGAAGCGCGGTTAACCCCGAGCTCCTCCCACCGCCGGGTTCAAATACTTTAAAACAACCTCGTTATTTCACGCCACTCCTCTTTAACACCCAATTACAAACGAGAGCCGTTTAATCTGATTAAATCCAATTCGGCGTAAAGACGAGAGACACGAGGAACCAAAGTTCAAATAAAACTTCAATTCAAACCAAAAACTCGAGGTGAAAATGACGACTGTGGAACTTACACGTCGCTGAAAGTCATTAAGACGTAAATCAATCAAATCAAATCAATCAAATCAAATCAATCAAATCAAATCAAATCAAATCAAATCAAATCAAATCAAATCAAATCAAATCAAATCAAATCAAATCAAATCAAACGAATCTCCTTCAGTGTAATTAAAGTGCAGTTTTCCTCTTTTTGGTTTATCACTGAAAGAAATTTTTTACCAAACAAAAGAGCAGAACTTTCATTTCCACCGCTGATAACTACACAACCTCATCGTCCAAACTACCCCGCACACTCGCACGCTCTCGCATGCACGCTCTCGCAGCAGCAGCAGGTGTGTACGCTCTCTGATCTGGAATCATCCTCCGTGACTCGTTTTTAGAGGTGAAAATGTTCGGATCTTAAATAATGTTTGTTGGTTTAAATCGTAGGAGAAGGTTCCAGGAACCGATCCACAGACACGCAGGAGAAAAGGGCGTGGCTCACGGAGTAATGCTGTTGAGAAGAGCGTCGAGACGCTCCTCCCCGAGCCGCTGCTTTTCGTCCAGGTCTTTCTGGCGGATGAGGAACGAGGCTTTACTCTGGATGAAGCGCCGGTACTCCTGCAGCTGCTCCTCCCTCAGCTGTTTGCTCAGGAACGTAAAGACCAAACGCTCACGCCGGTCCAGGTTGTCCTTAAGGTCCTTGGCGTCCTCCCACTGCTTACACAGGAGGCGGTGTCTACTGAGCAGAGATTCCTACAGGAGGAGGGAAAACAGTGAGGGTTACTTTCTCACACATCACACACGCACAAACACACACGCACGCACGCACGCACTCGCACGCACACACTCACACGTACTCACGCGCACGCATCATATTTTATATCCATTACATCATCAAACGTTACATCCATTACATCATCGTGCCTCCGTGCAGGACTCGATCGCCGTCTGACATTTCAAAATGTACACCATCACAAACGGCCGCGGCACTAATCCGAGTTTTACACGACAGGAAGCTTTAAAACGAATTACATCAGCATAGAATTAGTGATGAATTAGCTTTAATCTGATATAAAATTACAAAGTGAAATTTCACCAAATCCTCAACAGCTCTGGGGGGGAAAGGGGGCGGGTACGGAATGAACACAACGCTCCCGGTGACAGCTGTTCAAATATTTGACACCGGAGGGCAGTACAGACTTAAAAGCCCTCGAAACTGAACTGTGGTTTCGGTGACACATTGCCAGGAACTGCTTATCCAGAGCACGGGCACACACACACACACACACACAGAGGCACACACACACACAAACACACACACACACAAACACACACACACACACACAAACACACACACACACACTCTACAGCCTGAATGAGGAGATCACTAAACTCCCAACACGCGTTATATTTATATTATATATTATATTAATATTTATATTATATTTATAGTTATATTTATATTTATATTTATATTATATTAATATTTATATTATATTTATAGTTATATTTATATTTACATATATATATTTTTAATAATTGTGCTATGTGTGCATGTGGTCTGATTTCAAAGAAGAACCCACTATTTCTCTTTCTCACGTGAGCCCCGGACACGCCCAGTCCAATGCCCCTCGGAAGGGAAAAGGACCCAACATACAGCCACTTTGTAAAAGTAAATGTTCCACTCATTTTCTCAATCATCAGTTCTGGTTGGGATTTCGCTTCCATATCCTTGTTGTAAATATGACATGCAGTTTCGTCCCTCGCGGACTCTCGCGTTGCCCCTCGTGTTGAACTCAGTTCTTAAGATGTACAAGCGAACTCTAGTTGGAGGGTAGCTGAATATATTTTCGGAGGTAGTCGGTCAAATTCGAGTTAAATGGTCCGTTTTTGCGGCCTTGAAAAAAGCTTCACGAGCAAACAGCTTCGGAAGCAGTTGGGCCCGTTTTGAATGTTTTTTGAGTCCCGTGTTCCTCGATTCACACTTTCATTTTCAAAAAACAAAATCTGCATATTTCCTACATGCAACGTGCCTCCTGCAATCTCACACGTATCATAAAAATTTCACAGTGGACAGAGGAACGCGCGTCTCGTATTCCGGGGAAGGCGTGGGGGGGAATATATGGGGATATGCACTGATCTACTGCTGTGTTTAAAAATGTTTCCCTCATCAGCGCCAGTCAGAACGCTGATCTTCCCCAGGTTTGATCATTGAAAACCTCTAACAGGTAATTGTGCTCCGATCCGACACGGAATGAACGCGTCACGGGGGAAGGTGGAGGGTTTGCGGGCAGCTCCGCGCTCGTGCAGGTTGTCCCGTAAGAAAACGCTGAGCAGCTCATGCTGGAATACACAACTACTTCTCCCAGACCCTCGAATGAAGGTTACATGAAAATATACAGAGGGACAAAAGTGTAAAAAGTCGTTAAGACGCTTGGATTTGTTTTATTTGCCTTTTAAGGGAGGGTTTAATAGCACAGCCAGCGCAGGTCGCGGATCCCCGATGATGAGCTCTATCGCATCCTATTTCGTGGCCGTGTCGCTGACACGCGAGTCATGATCCCGTCTACAGAAACGATATCTACTTTCACTCCCAGCCCTCTCACCTTCTCCTCCGGGTCCGTGTTCTCGTCCACGGTGCTCATGGCGTTCTGTACACGGGCCAGGCGTGCAGAGAGACACAACAGCAGGCTGATGACGCGCTCCAGATCTTCGATGAACTGCGTGAAGCGCTCCAGCTCAGCAGGTGAACAGCACTCGCGCACCAGAAGCGTCAGAGATTTACCCAGAATTCCAAGTTCCTTCTCCTCACCTTGCAGGGAAGAGCGCAAACCCTCCAGAGATTTCAGCTGCTCTTCAATATGAACCATCAGCTTCCTCTGTGTCAGGAAGAGCACAGTTACACTACACACATCTACACACCCATATACACACACACACACATCTACACACACACACACACACCCACACACACACACACATCTACACTTACCTCTACACACACACACACATCTACACACACCTACACACCCAAACACACACATCTACACACCCATATCTACACACACACACACACACACATCTACACACACCTACACACCCATATCTACACACACAAACACACACATCTACACACACACACACACACACATCTACACACACACCCACCTACACACACTTTAACTTTAATATGAACACTTTATTCATACAATGATCCAATCAGCCAATCACGTGTCAGCAGTGCAAGAGTTTCCGTTAACGCTTCTCTCAAACATCAGGATGAGAAAGAAAACATCCTCCAAGAGATTTCTGAATATGTCACACGATTTTCACAAATAAAATAGAAAATCCTTCAGGTTTCCTTCTGCAGTAACGCTCGCTGGACGTTTAGTTCTTTATTTCTTTATAAGCAAAAACCCTAAAAATGTAAAATAGTGAACAAAACAAAAAATAAAAGCACCTTCTTCTCTGTGACCTTCACTGTACTGTACAGCGCACACTGTCGGGTAGCCGGGGGGATCCCGCCGCCGTACGGCGCCGACGGGCCGTTTACATCACCTTCGTCATCATCATCCTCCACAGCAGCAGCAAAACACGGTCTGGAAAACAGCATGAGAAACCAAACGCAAGTCGCATTACGACCCCAGACGTGTTCTATACCTGAGCACCGAAGATCAAAGGGAACCAAAATCAATCTCTGAATAATAAAATAACACAAAATTATTCCTTTTATAATTAAATTCTACCTTCTCAGGTTCTCCAGTTCGCTGTAGTCTGAGGTCATTATTTCAGTTCTATGATTCATTGATCAGGTGACACAAACTACAATAACTCCTGATTGTTCAGGCTACACTGTGTGTGTGTGTGTGTGTGTATATGTGTGTGTATGTATATGTGTGTGTGTGTATATGTGTGTGTATATATATGTGTGTGTATACGTGTGTATATGTGTATGTGTGTGTGTTTATATGTGTGTGTGTCTGTGTATATATATGTGTGTGTGTGTGTGTATATATATATGTGTGTGTGTATGTGTATATATATGTGTGTGTGTGTGTGTATGTGTGTGTGTGTGTGTGTGTATATATATGTGTGTGTGTGTGTGTGTATATATATGTGTGTGTGTGTGTGTGTGTATATATATGTGTGTGTGTGTGTATATATATGTGTGTGTGTGTGTGTATATATATGTGTATGTGTATATATATATGTGTGTGTGTGTGTGTGTGTATATATGTGTGTGTGTGTGTGTGTGTGTAGATATAGAGATTCCCCACCACCACTTTTGTCTAAAAGGGCTCTTAATAAAAAAAAAGTAAAAAGTTAATTCTCTATAAATTTTTTGTAAAAATGTAGTGAACGATGCTTTTATAGGCAACGAAAACCAAAAAAATAATTCCAACAAGAATATTAAGGTAAGAGTATGGCTAATAAACAAAAACACTGAAAATACAAATTTTTCGGAAAAAATTAAAAGGTGTTACAAACGTATTTTTTATTTATTTTTGGTTTTTGCATAACATGAATGAACTTTAAACCATGTGGAATGGTTTAGCGAGTGAAGAAATTAAAAAATACTGTACACTTATACAACATTCACACTAACTAGGAACAGACAGATACCCTAACGTTCATGTCTTTGGCCTGCGGGAGAAAACCGGAGCAACCGACCATGTAAACCCCACACAGAAACGCCGTCGCCCAACCCGGGACCGAAACCCAGGGCCCTCTCGCTGTGAGGTGGACATGCTAACCACTACGCCACCACCTGGATTCTAAGCTGTTAAGTATCATTTAAATGATTTGTTCTCATTTTTATTTAATGTTTGATGATATTTTTAGGTGAGATTTGAGAATTGCACTTTTTGTATTTGATTTAAGTTGATATTAAACTTATAAATTGATATTAAATTCAGTGAGTGCACTTCCGTGTGGAGTCACTAGATGGCGATGGTGCACCATGTTACTCTTGGTTATCCTGCTGACTGTCACTTCGTAAAATATCTCCTCTGTACTGGACTTGAATAGTTTCTTCTGTGCTACACACTATTTCTCCAAATGCTTTATAAATATATATGTATATATCTGAGCAGGTTACCTTCCTAGTATTTTTACTGGTACGCAGTATACCCTAATTATTAACCATTAATCAATTATTTACGATCACATGACCACTTGTCAGTCAAACTCACTTCGAATGATGTCATGTTTGCTTTGTTTACAGCTGTGTAATGGTTTAACCACAAAATTGTCCTGGTTTGTTTAATTTATTTCAGTCACATCACAATTTATTCATTTTCTCCCCCGATTCATTTATGAAAATTCTCTGCTTAATCCTGATTATGGTCAGGGGGAGGCTGGCGCCCATCTCAGCCGAATTCGGCCGATGGCGGAGTACACCCTGGACAGCTCGCCAAGCCATCGCAGGGCAAAACATTTTTAAAATTATGTTAAACAGTCAAGTAGAGTATTTAAGTGCGACGCTCCAGAAACAAATTACAAGCTTGAAATAATTAGAGATAAATAAAATATATGTTGTACTTTTTATAAAATGATTAATAAGCGAGTTGGATAATTAACTTAAAATAGGCCTCGTACTTAAGTATGAACTACAGCTGGGACACTTGCCTGTATTTATATGATATATATCATGGATATTATGTTTATACACATTTAGGGTGTGTACTCTTTAGTGTAGATCACCGCAGTGGCACGGTGCTGTAGTGGTTAGCATGTCCGCGTCACAGCAAGAAGGTCCTGGTTCCGAGTCCTGGGCTCGGGCATTTCTGCGTGGAGTTTGCATGTTGTCCATGTGGTCGCACAGGTTTCCTCCAGATACTCCGGTTTCCTCCCACAGTCCCAAGACATGCACGTTAGGCTCACTGGCTGTTCCAAATTATCCCTAGGTGTGAATGCAAGTGCGAATGCTTGTGTGTGTTGCCCTGAGATGGTCTGATAGTCTGTTGTTCAGGGTGTACCCCGGCTTTGCACAGTGTCCAGTCGCCCCCACGACCCTAGTAGGATTGAGCGGTGAGTGAGAGAGAGAGAGAGAGAGAGGATTCTGCTGGAATTAATAGTACTTTATTGAATTTTATTTGATTCTATTATTTTTTCTTATCTTTGAATTAAGGGCTGAATGTTTAGAAGGTCCTTGGTTTGCGTCCCGTGCTCGGCGAGGGCATTTTTGTGTGCCGTTAGCATGTTCTCCCTGTGCTTGCGTGGGTTTCCACCAGGTATTCCGGTTTCCTCCCACAATCCAAAGACGTGCACGTTAGTGTGACTGCCTGTTCAAAATGGCTCCTCGGTGTGAGTGTGGTTGTGTGTGTGCTGGCCCTGTGATGGAATGGCAAGGTGTTCAGGGTGTACCCCACCTTCGCCCAGACTCGGCTGAGACAGGCTCCAGCCCTCCCGTGACCGTAGCAGGATTAACATGTGGAGTATAAGATTTTGGCTTCTGTACCATAATGTAGGTGTCAAACTCCATGTCCGCCGAGCCCCAGTCCAGCACGCCAACCTTACAGCAGCTGTATTATTAAAAACATGCAAACAGCTGCCGTGAGACGAACGTGTAATTGTGCCGTGTTAATGGTGACCTGGTTTACATGATATGAGACTGATCCAGGTGCATTCTGGGTAAGCAAGCCACACAGGTTTACAGAGATAAACAGACAGACGGCTTTTTTTTTCTCAGCACTGTGCACTCTTTCCTTTGGTGTAAATTACATCAAACTAAACTGCTCCTGATGTATACGAGGTGTGTGTGTGTGTGTGTGTGTGATGGATGAGGTGACAGCCCGGCCGATAGCAGCTGTTTGGACGTTATTAATAGGTGTGGATGAACAGAAATATTGGTGTTATCTCTGGGCAGTAATCATAACCGTAATGGAGTGATCTGTAACTGGTGTACGCACACACATTTATCACACACACACGGAGGACATTGACTTCCTGATGTGTGTGTGTGTGGGGGGGGGGATTTGTGTTTCTAAATGAAGATGTACGCTACTGGGTTCAGGCTCTCTCTGTCTCTGTCTCTCTCTCTCTCTCTCTCTCTCTACCATTAAAGAATAAAATTGGGACAAGAAGTCATTTATTCAAATAAGAATGTGAGCCAAGATGATCAAAATCAATGAAATCAAACAATACATTTCTTAGAAATTAAAGGATATATACACACACACACACACACACACACACAGTAGTGTGCAGTGAACATTATAAACCACCATGTTTGTCCAAAAGTATAGAAAAGTAAAATGACTTCTCTGTAATTTTTTGGTAAAAATATATTGAACGATGCTTTTGTTGGCAACGAGAACCAAAAAAAAAAAAAAATCACTCCGACAAGAATATTGAGGTAAAAGTATGGCTAATAAACAAAAACACTGAAAATACCAATTTTTCAGAAAAGCAGTTTAATTTTTTTGACTTTGGAATGAACTTGAATCCATATGGACTGGTTTAGTGAGTGAAGAAAATGATTCTACACTTTCGGAAATTGGATGGATGGATGATGAATATTGATGATAATTAGTAAACAAACAGCAATATTTACTAATAACAAAAATAGCCTTTACTTTGATCACAGTATTTAACCTTTCAGGCATAGTGTTTACATATTTTATATATATTTATATATATGTGTGTGTGTGTGTGTGTGTGTGTGTGTGTGTGTAGTAACATTTAGTGTTGTGGAACTTCCACAGACACTTATTTTTCCACCAGACACTTTTCTCTCTTCTTAAAGTAATAAAAGGGGGGAAAATGCTTGATTATTTTCTGATTAAGTGATTAGACTTATTTTTTTTTTGTTATTTCAGGTTCTTGTCCTATTAAAATCAGTTATTCTACCCCCACCCTCCTCCCACTCTCCCCAGTGAACATATAATTTTCTCTACAAAAATTTTATTTATATTTCACCTACACATTACTTTTTTCTGTTTGTTAAACTATTATACCGAATGCCTGGTTTCATAACGACATTGGACGCATCCCATAATCAACATTACACTACATTACATTCTGTTTGTAGTGCCAATATTTATTATAACCAAAAAGGGGGGAAAAAAAGCATTTCGAATCCTCTGGTCTTTTGAATGTTTTATCTTTTAATAACACGCTATTCATTCTCTATTTGCCGAATCCTTTCTGTGTCTGCGTTTAAACCGATGCATCATCTGACAAAAGCCAGTGTGGCAATTTTACAGCTGATTACATGTTCTGTCATCGAGTTTGGTGTCAAAAAGAAATCAATTCAGGAATCAAACGTCACAATGAGACGAAAGAGTGTTTGCTTGGACGTGGACGCATTAATATTACAGACAGCAACCAATCCTTCTTATCATGTGTTATCATATAAATAGACGTTCCATCTTAATTTTTTTTTTTTTTTTTTACCAGCGAAGGTTTATGTAATGTTTACTTTTCAAGGTCAGTGTTCAATCCTGTTTTCAAATCCCCTGCTGAAATGACGTGGCGAACTTATAGAAAGCATTCTTATCACTGATTTATAGGACTGTGCATTCCAACAGCCAAGCGGATCTTAGCACTGAAACGTTTAGAGCTTCGACTGTAAAAAATAAGCAGTAGATTACACACCAGATCCATATTTTTTCACCCCGAGCCTTTGGAAGTATATTAGGCAAATTTAGTATTGCTTGTGATAAGCTGAAGTCAACAGAACCATGATACAGGGTCTGGAAAACCGTGTGAACACAGAGAGCAATGATCCAAGGGCTGGACTGTAATAGTGGGTGCTTTTAGGGGTTTTTAGAATATAGTTTACTTCCATGGATTCATTTACTTTTTATGGAGGTTATTGGTTATATAAGTTGCTCTATCGCACACTGTGTTTGATATAAGGGTCAGAGAAGTACAACATTTTCAAATTAGGGTTTCAAGTTCACTAAAATGTATTATAGACTAACAAATTCAGGCTGCATTGATCTGTAGCCGGATTTATACAGCAACCAGATTCACTTCGGGGGCTCCATGTCCACCAAGATGGTAATGGTTTTGGAAGATTTGTGTGTTTGCTAGCAGGATCACCCAAAAAGTTATGCACAGATTTTCATGAACTTTCTACTAAAGGTGGGGCTTTGGACAAGGAAGACTCCATTAGTATTTGGAGATGATCCCGTGAAAATTCTGAAACCAGGAGTTTTTTAAATAATTATTTAATAATGTGTAATAAAATAGTTTGTGCGGCAATTTTTATGAAATTTTATCCAGAGGTGAGGTTTTGGATTAGAATTAATTAATTTATTTATTTATGTATTTATTTATTTATGTATTTATTTATTTATTTATTTAAGGGGGTTTGATGATCCGGATCAAATTCTGAACCCAGGAAATTTTTTCAAGGATTATTTAACACTGTAAATGAGGTTTTTGACATTTGTGTTTATATGGGAAATTGCTTGGCTTGGTGGAGGTTTGCACTCTCTGCATTCCTTTTTCTGCTCGTTCTTTGCCAAATTGTCTGACACCATTCATTTTATCCAGTATTTGTGTGAACACAAGAATGACTATTAACGAGATTCTCTTCGTCTTACGTGAACGCAAGCTGTTTTTGCTTCGTTTCTTTTAAACCATACGCCTTGAAAATACACGACTTCCTCTCTTTTTGCAGCTTAACGACAAGCTGATGGCTGCTGAGTTTATAGCAGTGGGCATGTAATGTATGAACATGTATTTTGCAAATAAAATCATTATACTTGCTAAGAATTCTTTGTTGTTCTTATGTTACCTTTCCAATCAGTTTCTGGAATCGTATCAAATAATTCGGACTCTTGTAAAATTACATTAACTTGGATTATACAAGCTGGAAACACAGACATGTGATCATTAGTGTGTAGATGCTTCTTTTACACATTTTAAAACCTAAATAAAGGTAGGCGGCATGCTGACGAAGTGATTAGCATGTCCGCCTCGTAGCAGGAGGATCCCGGGCGTGAGTCCTGTCCCAGCGAGGGCTTTTTAAGGGGAAGTGTGGTGTCTGTATGCTCTTTCCATGCTCGTGTGGGTTTCTTCTGAGTACTCTGTTTTTCTCTCACAGTCATGGAATGCACATTAGGCTAATTAGCTTTTCCAATTAGCCCCTAGGCCCGGCCATAGACTTGCAAGCACCTTGCCCAGAGTCGGCTGAGATAGGCTACAGCTTCCCCGTGACTCTGTTAGGATTAAGCGGTTGGGCAAAATGGATGAATGAATATATGAATCCAGGAAATAGTAATAAATAACAAATAGTGAACGCAGTGAAGGTCTCAACCAGGTCTCGGACAGGGTTTCCACGAGATCCTACAGATCTACAGCCATCACACACGATCAGGGCGTTATTTGGCCGGACAAACACGCTGCTATTGGGCTGCTCGTGCTAGGCGGTAGGGGAAAAGCCTGAGGATGTATAAAGTCAGACCAACTGGACAGAACTGAGGAAACACAGATCTTCTTCAAGCAAACTGACGTCTTTGAGGGAAAGCGGTAGTTAGTAATTTCGTGTGTGAATGTGTGTACATGGCAGTGTCTTATTTTATGTATGTATTTATTTATTTTTAAATAGCTATGGAGGAAACCACCCTGGTGTAAAAACCAGGTTAAAATGATTAGTGAAGTGATAAAAAATAATAAATAAGCAATAGGAATATCCCTTTACCTCCGTAGTTCTTCATGAAGCCCCTGAACAAACAGTTTAATGTCTTACACAAGTCATCTTCCCTTTCAAATTGGCCTGGATGTTTTTATACCTATTTAAGCAGTTCATCTGTCTTCAGCAATTCGCCTGGTGTTAAATACTTAAACACTGGGGGGCAGTGTGACATCAGGCTTCCTTGCGTTTTCGTCAAAGAAACCAGGACTGGAAAAAAAAAAAAAAAAAAACCCTCAAGACATTTTTCCTATAAACCAGTCCAAGTCTTCTGCAATCAACTCCATTTCTAATTCATTTATTCCTAAAAAAAAAAAAAGAAAAAAAAAAGAAAAAAAATGCACATAGTATTCATAATAATAATTTGTACTCTTCTGATCTTCGGTTCATCAACGCAATACGTGTTCTCATCCAAGTCGGCATAATTTTTTCGTTAATTATTTTTATTAAGTCGCTTTATAAATAATCATAGTGCCAAAAAACAGGCATTAGTAAAAAAAAAAAAGCATGCTAATACATGTAGAGTGTACGTTACAATGCCATTAACGCTTATCTTAACGAGTGAGAAAGCTTGACACTGGAGACTCCTTCCAAAAACGTTCATTAAATGTACCAGGCTTCATTTTATCAACAAATGTGCATTAAAAACATTTAATATTAGTTTTAGACTTCATGGAGCATCTGCCCAGTCCCTTATTATTATTCATTTATTCATTCATTTATCCATTCATTTTCTAATCCACCCAATCCTAATTAGGGTCGCGGGGAGGCTGGCGCTCATCTCAGCCGACTCTGCGGAGGGTGGGGTACACCCTGGAAAGCTCGCCATGCCATTGCAGGTCCAACACAAACACAAACATTCCCACTCACACCTAGGGGCGGTTCGGAACGGCCAGATAGCCTAATGTGCATGTTTTTGAACTGTAGGAGGAAACCAGAGTACCCAGAGGAAACCCCCCACTAGCACAGGGAGAACATGCACACTCCACACAGAAACGCCCAGCGGACTGAGTGCAGAGCTTTCGCCAATGCAAAGGCGACCAATCAGAGCAGAGCAGGGACAGAGAGCAGTAAGACCATAAATGGAGGACGGGGGCCAAACCGGCCGTCCGGCATGCGCACTCAAATTTAGCGTTTCAGGGGGAGGTGCATGAGGAAGCATCTTCCTGGAGAACTGTGGAGTTTTTTGGCATGGGGATCCCTCGTTGGTGTTCCATTGGTGTCTGAAAATGAAAAATAAAGGTCTGAAAATGGGTATGCTGTTATACCTCTATAAATAAGAATCACTTAAAAAAATTCCTGGCTCCAGGGTTCCATCCGGATCATTTCCGACGGAGCTTTCTTGTCCAAAGCTCCGCCTCTGGTAGAAGTTTAATAAGAATCTGAATAAAACTTAAAAAAAAAAAAAAATAAAAGGTCCAACAGAGTCGTGTTTCCTCCCACTTTCCGTCTCTAGATAACACGGCAACGTGCACCAACTCACGCATGCTATCGCTAACGTACTGTAACATGCTAGCACCCTTAATTAGCAAAACAAACAGTGCATTTTGCTGCTTGATGGATTATGGAATGATTAGCTGTAATTACTCGCTGGGAGTTCATCACCTTCTCGTTATCATCAGGCTTAATAAAAGGACACATGCTAGTTCCAGATTATCGCCACAGCTTTCTGGTGCACGGTGCTTCAATCGTATTTTTTGGCTATTAGAAATAAAAATACAGTCAATTAGCAGCAAGGTGTCTGTATTTATTTACCACCCATGATTTCTGCTAATTAGGGTTAGTCCAGTGTCATCATTAATTACTGTGTAATATTAACGGGTAAATTTTTTTTGCCAGAGGGATGTAGGGATTAAGGCGGCACGGTGGCGTAGTGGTTAGCACGTCCGCCTCACAGCAAGAAGGTCCTGGGTTCGATTCCCAGCTCG
>JBCNYG010000004.1:2899074-2911846 GCA_039654305.1 Porochilus rendahli | reverse complement strand
AGATAGATAGATAGATAGATAGATAGATAGATAGATAGATAGATAGATAGATAGATAGATAGATAGATAGATGTTTGGATGGATGGACAGATAGATAGATAAATTGGTAGTGGATGGATGGATAAATGGATGGATGGATGGATTAGAGTGGTGTCTTTTTCCTCGCTCGTGCTCTGTTGCTCACTTTTTCAGAGTTCATGTACGAGAACTTGAAATTGCTTTTATAGCTTTTGATAATAAACCGAATCCTAAAAGCAAATAGGGAAAGAACAGCGAGTGTACGACTCTAGTCTGAGGACAATAAACTCCAGTGTGCGAGATTGCCTCAGCGAGTGTAATGATCCCTAACACTGTTCTGCCACAGAGACTGCGATGCTTATTGCTTAGTCATATTAATCAAGTTTATGGTGCCGTGGTCAAATCCAAGTTGAAGTTATATACGGCGCGTAGTGTTTACGCCGAACGTTACAATCCAGTATGATTAGGAGCAGCAGACAAATCGTTCATAGATCTCATAGACAGTGAAGCGTGCCAGATGGTATAATTACGTCGAAGTGTACCATCAGGAGAGCAACGTTATCAATTTAATAGGATGCTCAGACATGACACCCACTTGAACATCGGCCTAAATTAACCGCGGAGTTCCTTCACGAGGGGAAAAAATATCAACGCCAACGAAGCGCTCAACTCAAACGACCAGACGGATCGACCGTGCACGCTGTTTAGGATGCCAGTCACGTCTACTGAATCTCCACCAATGTGACTGTCCAACTGTTTAAAATGTCAGGTAGATAAGCGACAGAACTCACAGCAGCTCGGGGGCAGAGTCAGCGCCGCACGCCCTCGGGTTCTGTTTACTACTGGGAGAAATCATTTTTAGAACGAGTCTGCCTTTGACCTGAACGAACAGAAATAAACTCACTCACATCGGCAGGGGCAATGAGTCAGGGATCTACAGGGAACCGAGCTTCTTCTGTGACCTTCATGTCTTAAAGTGGCTTCTTCCCGCTTCCGAGCCACAGCAGTAGGAGCCTATTATGTATGACTCAATTTAAGCAGGAAAACAAGGGCTTGCCTTCGTCCCTGCAGGGCCATTAAATTGTTTTGCCGGACGTCAGCAAGATTTCCCCCTACAAGCACTTTCCCTTAAAAAAGTTACACTATACTTAATATCCTTACTATGCTTATTGAATACACCACTGTCCCCCAGTGCCCGTGATATTTATTATCAGTACTGAATTATATTCGTGTTTAATATATAGATGTAAAAGCTCTTAATAGAAGTCTCTACTGATAGGTGTATGAGACTGGTGTTATAAGGGCAGCAGGGCTAAATCAACTTCAGCTCTAGATGAAATAAATAAACAAATAAATAAATAAATAAATAAATAAATAAATAAATCTCCTCTACGTTTCCTGACTATGATCTGGACCGAAAGCGGGAAATGATAACACTGAGTTTACCTTTTAACCACGTTTCGTTCGCCGATTTCCATTTTCATTTCTATCACCCATCTTGTTAGTTCCATTATCCGTGCAACATGTTCATGTTCTGTGCTCCCATTAATGTTTGGTGTTGTGTTGCTCGACGAAAGTTGGCCCGTCTCCCTGAATTGAATTGGGTTTTGCTTTTTTATTCTCTGCGAGTCTGAGTAGTGGTGTAAGAGCCTCTATTTTCTATGATTAAATTTCACAAATAATATTAAATCTGTGTTGTTGTTGGTTACATAGCAGCCTTATTGGGTTTCCTGTGGTTGCACGGACGGAGAAATTTTAGGCCGACATCTTTAGCACAGACCGAGCCGATGTGGTTAATAAGTGCATGGCATTTTGAAATGGTGGCCTTTTTTAATCCATTTCAGGCGCTGTTACTTTTCTCCAAACTGCTTGCTTCTGACTAAGGTGTCTTCATCTGTGTCTGTGTTTGGGGGGGACTCCAATCAAATTTCACATGCTGTCATTGCCATATAATATTGATATCTCATTACAGAGCTACCTGCCAAAGAGTGGGAAGTATTTTGCAGAAAACGAACAGTTAGTTCTCGAATTCGATGTGTTGAAATCAGGAAAAATGAGCAAGTATCAGGATCTGAGGGACTTCGACATGGGCAACATTGTGACGGCTAAAGGACTGGGTCAATTCCAAACAGCAGGTCCTTTGAGATGTTTCTGGTGGTAAATACCGACCAAAGTTGGTCCAAAGAAGGACAACCAGTGAACTAATCCCCCCACCATGCCCTTCCATATATATCAAATAAATTCTTTGCTTCATCAAAGAATGAGCACAGCTACAGTTCAGATGGTTAATCATACCCAACATCTCGCTTCTGGTCATGTATAAAATGCACCATTCCGCACTGCTAATAGAAAATGTTTCATGTAATCCGGCGCTGTCCTTCACCCTCCCAGCGTAAGTCATCTTGACATGATCGGAGAGTGTGACGGCGTATTTATATGCAAAGGTGCTTAATAATGCGAGAAAGTAACACTTCGGCTCAAAATGGCACCATGACTGATGGCTCCACAAAAGCTACAGGGGAAACAGTCTTGTTTTGCAATGCTAACCGACCACTTAGGAGCTTTCATTGATTAGCATTTTTTGGACGAATGCAAATGTGAAATAATGATTAACGGATCAGGCTCAGTGAAGATTAGTAAGTGAAAACAGACCAGTACACAAGTATTGAATGAGACTGGAAGGGAGTCTAACACACACACACACACACACACACTACCCCTTCATCATTTTACTACACAGCAAAATCTCAGATGGAAAAGGACTCGGAGAGCGACGCATTCAGGCGAGAATTCGACGTCCATTTGGTTCGCCGCATTGCTTTTCCCCATTTCACCCGAGCTGTCTGGATGCCTGCCATTGTTCTGATGAGTCCACGGACACAGACCGCAGATCGCTCCCATTCCGCTAAACAGAGGCAGCCTAGCGTTCTCGGCCCTCAGCGTCTTTTTTAGAAGAAGATTGTCCATACATCACATTACCTGGCGGTAGTGGAGCACAGTTTGACCATTCTCTGGCAGGAAGGCGTTATTGGCCATTCTTTCAGACTTTATTGTCCTTATATTTTAGATTTTTCTGAGAAAATCTTTTTTAAAAATAGCTAAATTATGTCTAGTGGATGAAATACTTGAATCCTGCAGCTGCCTGTAGAGCCACGCTCACAAACAACTTTAATGGGGCCATGACAAAAGCGACTGAGTGTGATGGAATTAAAAGCAGCATAGTTGCATTCGCATATCACAAAATACGTGTTAGACATCTGTCGTGGGTAATGTCTTTCTGGTCTGAAAAAATATCCTTAAACAATATTTCAGCGATACTCGTTTTTTCCGTAAATCCGCCATATTTCCTAAAACATGGTCACTGGTTTGAATTTCCCATGCATCACCTTGCCTCACAATATGCTCAATACAACATGGACATGATGAAAACTCTTTTGTTTGAAGGTTTTACAAGATGGCTCTGGTTTGACCTTTCAACCTTACTCAAGGTCAAAGGTAATTATTTGATTTGAAAGTTCATATATGGTTTTCTATTAGAATTAGTGTTCCTTAGTAACAGCGTGATCTATTGGCACTCGTTTCAACGTTATAAGCACGCTAGTTCCAAACATTTGCGTTCCTGTTCTGACTTTCACCTTTGACCCTGATATTCCAAAATCAGGTCATCTCTGGGTCTCAGGTAGGGTAGTGTCCCCACCAAGTTTGGTGAAGAACCGTGCACGGGTGTGGCTTCTAGGTTGTATTCTGTCAAGAGCATTCCTTGGCTAGCTAGGCTAGTCAGCTTGCTGGTTAGTTATACACTTTGCTTTCAGAGCTTGTCAATCAACACCTGGTTAATCCAGTTTAACTAGTGGAGTTGTATCTTTTCCGATATGTGATTCGACTGAGCCATTATGATTTACACATACGGACAAAGACGGTGGTTCGGTTCAATCATGCTAACGACATTATACCGCTGAAAATCTCATAACGCAGCACACACTGTCACTTTCTCACAGTTGTAGCTCCATCTTGCAAATAGATTTGTTTACTGACGTGTGCTGTGCCTTCAGGTCAGCTTGAACGATGGCGCCCTGAGACGACTGTCAGCTTCCTGAGAAGCCCGACGTGAGATATGAAACCAGCACCAGATTTCTCTTACACATGTCAGAAAAGCCGAGCGTGCGCACTATGACAGCCCTTGTCAACAGGAAACGCAGATCTGTGCACAGTTCCTTCCTCGACGTGCCCAATGTGTCAAAACTCAGCTCGCTGAACTGAGCTTCAGCTCGGGAGGAAATTCTCTACCTCCTTCCTGTGTCTGGGGCAGTCTTTTTTTTTTTTTTTTTCCTCCGGACTTCAGTTCAGCCCAGCGTTCGCTGTGGTGCGTTCACATCACTAAATGTCCCCCCCCTTTGTTTGTTCAGTGGGAGTTTGAATGGTTCTTTCTCTGATGAGATTTTCCTGGCAGGCACTCGCCGAGTCTGGTTTGGTTCATGTCGCTGCTCAGGGGTGTTTGCCTTCAGCGCTGAGCGTCGTTACCGGCTTGTGTTTAACATCTGAGCATCTGCTCTTGTCTCTGAGAAAGAAAGAGAGAGACAGAAAATGCTGATCGCTGATACATCCCTGATGCCTCTTATTGTCCTTTTCCTCTTTATCCAAAGTGACGTGACGTTTTTCATTGTTTGGAAATGCAATCTTCAAAATCTGTAGGAGAAATTTAGCAAAAGGCTCATTGTATCGCTCTCAGACTTTTGCTTGATCTCTCTCTCTCTCTCTTTCTGCTGTCATCAAAATGAGACTTTTTTTTTTCATTCATAAAGAAGCCTACGCTTTCCTTCCAACTGCCCGTGGCTTTCTTAGTTAATGCTATTTGTGGTCAAAGCCTCATAATCACTCGAAATGTGAAACTATGCTAATCAGCGTGCCAGCTGCTATTTTTTCCCCCTCTCCATCACTTTTTTGAGCTTATCACACTAGTAATGCTTTAGGCAAACATTTCTAGTGAGCGTTAATGAATTCTAAGCGTTTCTAGTTAAAGATAATAAAGTCTAAGAGGTACAGTGAATAGGAATTAAAATCATTACTAGCTGGTTTGCTAAGGGAACAGTCACACCTTGCAGGATAAGGTTAAGGTGCTTCTCTGTTCGCATGCATTTCTTGTTCGTTTAGAGGTTCGGACAGAATGCGGTGCGGTGTGCGGAAAAGGCGTCCACTGGTTGTACGGTTGTATAGACGTGTGATGGACATAGGCCGCATGTTCGGTAACGGATGTGGAATGGGGGTCCAGGATCGAACCCGGAGCTTTCTTGCTGTGACGCGACTGACGGACGACTGTCTGTTGTAGCGTGTGGCTACTGTTCCATTGGCTCTTGTCAGCATGGACTGTCCGGTGATTGTAGGATTTCCTAAAGAAATGATGCGTTAGAATATGGTCACCTTCAACACGCGGGTGTAGTGGTTAGCACGTCCGCCTCACAGCAAGAAGGTCCTGGATTCAAGTCCCGAGACTGGCCGTTTCTGTGTGGGGTGTGCACGTTCTTCTTGTGCTGGCGTGGGTTTCCTCTGGGTACTCTGGTTTCCTCCCAAAGTCCAAAGACATGCACATGAGGCTAATTGCCTGTTGCCCCTACATGTGGGTGTGAGTGTAAATGGTTGTGTGTGTGTGTGTGTTGCCTTGTGTACCCCGTCTTTGCCCAGTGATGGCTGAGATAGGCTTTTGCCTCCCTATGACTCTAATAGTAGTAGGATTAGGCGGTTCGGCACATGAGTGTGTGAATAGAGCGTGCATTGATACTAATACCAGCGCCATGCTTAAATGCAAATGATAAAAATCGTGAATTTATCATTCGTAGCTTGGCGAACTGTCCTTCTGTTGTTTCTGGTCAGTTTGTGGAACTCGGTTTTGCAGCACTGCATCACTGTCAGCTCTTTGAGTAGCTTTGTATCTGGACTCAATTCTGCCTCACTTGTAAATCAATTTGGATAAAAGTGTCTGCCAAGTGAATAAATGCGAATACGAATGTAAATGAGAGGCCCTGGTGGGGTTCCAGCTGGAAAGCCCATCCCACACACAGAGACACACACACACACACGCAAATGTACAGTACAGACTCCACTACCCTGGAGGCCCACTTTCACTGTCCATTTAAAACTTCAACATGTTTTATTAGAGAATATTTCCAAGAAGCGAAATGTAGGGTATCTAATGACAAGCATCATTTACACGTCCCCCATTTCGGTGCAGACATCATGATCGAGTCAGTCATTTTCCATCTTTAAAGCCTGCCTGACAATAAAAAAGACGGGCTTCTTGCTGCGAACCCAAGCACATTTGATCACTTATTGTGCATTCAACACTGATTTCATGTTACAACATGAAATACTGACAAATTACCCACTCAGATCGAAGCCGACTCTCTCAGTCGGGGAGCCTAAAATGTGGAAACGGGACACTGAGTGGGAAGCAAAATCCATTAAAACCTGGTTAAAATGCAATTTTTTTTTCCTCTCTCAAGATAAATGAAAGGAGCATTACGGCTCGAAAAACAGACGCATGATGTCTCCGCACCTAACTTGCTCGAGTTTCGGACTCGCAAGGGTTTCCATGGAATCTGTCTCCGCGCCGGGAACGCGGGGCTGTTTCCATGACGATCGGCCACCTGTTGTTCTGGGGCTTTCGCACGCCTGTCAGGAGACTCGTGGCGATCGGGAATCTCATGTTACATCCTTTCCTTTTTTTTCTTTTTTTGATCCACGGAGACAAAGTTCAGTGTGGTCACAAATTCTATGGAACCTACAGTGTTTAGAAACCTCGTCGGATTTCTGTGTAGGAGCAAGTTTCGTGCACTTCTTGTGAAACTGTGTGCACCGATCATTCGTTAGTAATCAGCCAGAGATCTGACATTTGTCAAAAAAAGTTAACACCAAACGTTACCTTTTTCAAGCATCTAATCTATCATTGCATGAAATGCCATGGGGCCACTTGACCTTTTATTCACATCTGAGACAAAACTCTGAACGGCTCATCACCTCATTACAGACTTTCATTTACCATGAGAATATTCACCATATTAGCATTTTCATCATTCATTTCCATAATATTTTATTTGCCAATCATGACTTAAACTTACAACATTACAGCCAGTAATGCGAAATCTGAAGGGTACCCATTTTTATCGGGTATATCAAAAAAAATATAATGGATACGATGTGCTTCTGTAACCATTTGCGTACACTCAAATGCAAAGACCAGGAGAACGTAAACATATCACTCTCGCCACCAAATGAAGTGCGCTCTATGTATATATTTCCGTTTCCAAACCACTTTATCCTTTGTTAGGGTCACAGCAAGGCTGGAACCCATCCCAGCTGACTTTGGGCAAAGGCGGAGTAAACCCTCAGCAGCTTGCCATTTCATTGCAGGGTGCTTTATGTTCACTATCATTAGGTAAGATGGTGACCGACAACATAGACACAGATGACACTAGCACGAAAAAATTTGAAAAGTTTAAAGTAAAAGTTTTAAGTAACTTCAAACATGGTTGGATGGGATCTGTGTGAGTGTGTGTGTGTGTGAGTGAGTGAGAGAGAGAGAGAGAGAGAGAGAGAGAGAGAAAGAATGCGCTACCCTTGTCTTATCTCTCTTGGAAATGTACGCCGTCTTCCATTTCTTAAATCTTGATCTCGGACTTGTTGAATCGATGTTGCACTGCAATTGCTTCTTCTTGTTTACAAGCATGCACAACATTGTTCCTCCGATCACACGGTCTTGTTATTGTAAACAGACACAAGGTCTTACCCTGTCTTCGAAGCCAACACATTTTTTTGACCCCGCAGAAAAACAGATCTAGTTCAACTTGGCTGTTTTCATGAAACCAGAGTCTTGCCTGATGACTCATCACCCCCAGACAAAGGTCTTTTTAACTTAACCGACTCTTTCTGGATTTCCTTCAAGCTCAAGTGGATGCCATTCTGCATCATGTTCCCTTCAAGGCTCTAGCATGGTTTGAGTTAATCCATCATTGCTTAAGACATGCATTAAGACTTTTCTGTCCTCCACCCAGATGGTCAAACACAGTTCAATAGAGGGAGGGTTTACCTTTTCCTCCAAGTGTGGAGGTTTGAAAAGATGATGGTACTTGGCCTTTCGTGTTTACCCTCTCTTATTTTGCTTTTGTATTATAGCAGAGAACTAGGTATTGCTGTGAAGTGGCAGATGAATAAAATATGGATACACTAGAAAAGCACTCAGAGAGTGCAGACCTCCGCCAAGGCCGCAAAAAATCTTTAAAATTTCCTGGATCCTTATAATAATCTGGTTCACTGCCAAACTCTAATCAATTGTTCCTTGTATCATTTCCCAGCTATCCTGAAAATTTCATCAAAGTCTGTGAGGAACCTTTTGAGTAATGTTGCTAACAGACAGACAGACAAACAAACCAATGCCAGTGAAGCACAACCTCCTTGGCGGAGTTTAAAAAAATTTCATAGTTTAAATACTTGTTGCCTACTTGCAATTAAATATAATACTACTCTCAATAAAAACTATTTTGTAGAATAACCACCAGGGTATAAAGAAAAACGAAAAATATGAACAAACAAACAAAAAAATTCCCTGCATCCAGACAATAATCTGGATCCCTGCCAAAACCTAATCAATTGCTCCTTGTATAATTTCTGACTCATCTTGAATATTTCATCAGAATCGGTTCATAGTATTTTGAGTAATCTTGCTAACAGGCAGGCAAACAAAAAATCAGCACCAGTAAAAACATAACTTCCAGGGCGGAGGTAAAAAAAAAAAATGGATGAAAGGCAAAGACTGAACCTGAGAACTTTGCATGTATTGTTTTGGTGCTGTCCTAACATCCTGCAGTAATTCTTCTCCCACAGCTTTTCACATATAGTATTCTTAAATGCGGCCCCCTTTGGCCCAGCAAGAGGATATTTTTGACAAGACTACAAAGCCTTCCTGTAATTCGCCTGCTAGGGGCGTCTGCCTAAATTTGTATCCCAGGACTTCTACACAGGCCCCATGTTGGACCCTTGAGGAAGCCCATTTAACCGCTTGCCTGTTTGGATTAGATTCTGCCTCATTAATCATTGTAGATACAAACATCTTTCTAATGAGTAAATGTATCATAAGTGAGTAACACAAACATCACTACAGGGTGACGAATTAGTCAGGAATTTCACCTCAACTTTCACCGGTATGTAAATTAACGGGTCAGAGAAGAAGTTTTGCATTCGGCATTTCCTGTTGACCCGGTCCTTCGTGCACGGACTCACAGCTGGTTGATTGCTGATGTGCTATTAATCACTCTTTGATTTGAACATGGATTGGAGAAAAAACATTGAATGAAGTGTAAACACACTCCCATGCTCTCTGGTTGTAATTACGCTGACTCCGTGAACTTTTATTTAATTGTTTAAACTACCATGGAATGTTGGGGTTAGAATGGGGGCATCAGCATGTAGAGTTTCCTTTAGTGACCTCACGTTCTTATAAAGATTGACATGAGTTTTGAGGAAAGGGAAATATTGAGACATTATTTAATTCAACGATAGTTTGTGGGTTGAAAAGGGCATTAAAGCAGGGAAGACTAAAGAGGCACTCATAGAGTGTGAGGTACCTCTGCCAGCCAGCATGGATAATGAGGCCTATATGTGTGAAGACTTTAATTTTCCATGTGCAAGTCTTACTATAAGTAAGCCCTCATATGACTTTTAGTGGTCCACAGTAGGGGCACGTTTATGGCACTCGTTTTAAATTTATTAGCACTCAAAATCATGTGACCTTCATTTTGATCTTTCAAGGTCAAAGGTATTTTTGTCATTTGAAAGCATGTATGTGGCTTCCTGTCAGTCCCTTATTGCATCTATGGGTCTGCGTCACTGCGTTTCTCGGATATGACCAATCATTCGACGTCTATCTCCAGTACTTTGTGACCTTGCTCTGACCTTCACCTTTGACCTTGACATTCCAAAATCAGATCATATCTGGGTCACAGGAAGGCTAGTGGACCCACCAAGTTCGGTAAAAATCCGTACATGGGTATGGTCAGGATTGTGTTCACAGACAAACAGACATACAGACGGACTCACAAACACTGGCGATTACAATACCTCATCCAAGACTTAGCTTTCTGGTGCAGGTAAAAGCATAGAGCTGAGTTTTGCCATATATTTTCTTTTTTAATTTGAACTCAAAACCTTCCGATCTAAAGACACATCATGGCAGAAAAGTTTGCTAAGTCATTGTACGACATTTTTTTATTACATTGCGTTAGCTACGAATTTCCAGTTCGTAGTTCCCAGGCAAAAAAAAAAAAAAAAAACATGCCACACTGGAGCTTTTATCTCTTATTCGCCTTAGTAATGACTTAATCATTTGTCTACCCTTACTTCAGCTCACTAGTCCAGAACCAATTCGTCAGACCTTCCAGTGCCCTCTTCACTATAACTCTTCATTATGTTGATGCAACAGTTATGACCAGTGACAGCACATATTTTATGCTCATGTGCAACAAATGTGCATTGTTATGAACATGAAGAACAATTCACATGTCAAAAAGTCTGCAATCAGGACACGTCAAAGTGACGCCTGCGAACTCCAGGGGCGTTAAAAATAAGCTGCACGACAAAAGCACAGCGACAGCCAGCCATTTTCATCTACGGGAGGAAGAAACGATGCTGATGAACAAGGCTGCCTATTTAAGCAAGCTTGTCTTTCAGGAGACGTCTCCAAGCAACAAGGCTAAAACCCGGCGTCCGCCATATCCTGTCGAGCAAATACGCTGTTGAATTCCACAGAGTGGCTATTAATAGACTTTTTTTTTTCACCTGCAAAACAAATCACTCATGCTGCTCTCCATTAGGCTCTGAGGCTTTCTTGTCACTGGAGGATTCAGTTCTGGGAAATACTGACACTGCTTTATAACGGCTGTTCATTCCACTAAGTTTAACTGCAAAAAAAGGTTTGAGATATTGCTTAAATTACTGTGTATAGATCACCTTCTTAGTGAACAACTTCATATTTAATTAAAGCCTGTTTTTGAACCAGATTACTACTGTATGTGCTACACAGAAACGGCGCGATCTGATTGGTCTGCTAAAAACAATATCTCGAGTTTATAAAACTTTAAGGAATATGATGGACACTCACGATTTGTCACGGTCACTTCAAGCAGATGGTGTCATCAATGTCACCCTTTAAAAAAAAAATAATAATAATAATTTATTTTTATTTTTTTTTCTTATATTTCCGTGTAGTATATACTAAAACCTTGAATAAGTATGAACACACACTAATACAGAGAGTGGTTTACCTCTGTTTCTGTGTAGTATATACTAATACTGAATGTAAAAGTAAAACTGAATGAAAGTTTAAAACGATCCCTCCAGCTATTAATTTTTTAAGCCGCTTAACCCTTAAGGTTCTTGCTGTGAGGTGAATGTGATAACCTCTGCACTACCAATAATTAAATATGTAAACGTTAACAATAAAATTCTCATTTTAGTTTGTTTTCATGTAGTGTGCATATCAACACAATTTAATAACAACACAAAAACCTGATTTTTTTTCTTCCTTTATTGAAAATGTTTTTACTTTACATGGCAACAGAAAAAGTTTTAACCTAATAAAAAAAAAGATTTGTAAATGTAAATTAAATCTCCTCCCTAGTTCTGATCACCCCGCCCCCTTTCCCTGACATACTGTTGAATTTGCATATTAGTTTTTGATTGGCTATTGCATTTTAAGACACAATATCCCTGAACTGTCAAGTCTTCAATACTAACTCAAATTTTTAGCTCTGCTTTCCATTTCGACAATTCAGAATGTATTCTAACAAAATACATTTCAGTCATACAAACACTACTTAATAATAATATACAAATCTTCGGTTTCACAGCTTTATAGGTGGATAACATAGTAAACATTATTACCTGCTATACATGTTCAGAGTGTTTGGAAATTCCAGAGCAGATGTGATGCTAGCTGGTGGATTCATTGGATCTTCAGCAACATGAAAACCTATGTGAGAAGAGTTCAGTGTTGTCTTAACAGTCCAAAAACACGGCCTCTGATTGGATCTCTGGGGTGTGGAACTGCTTCCTGTTCTATCCATCTTCATGGGGAAGTTGGCGTGTAAGTCACAGAGCCCATAAAGGAGAGAAAAAAAAGGAAATTCAAGCACCAAAGAAGAGCAGGAGCTCAGTGAGGTGACATACGAGTGAAGAAGTGGGGGATTGTCGAGAGGTTAGTGAGGTGTGCTATAGCTGGGGGGCTTGAGCTTAAATTTTCCACTAAAGGCACATCATACAAAGCTTAGAACGGCCCAATAATGGGCTTAGCGCTATATCAGCTACTTATATTTATTGACTCAGCAGAAACGTTTCTCCAAGAAACTTTTTACTGAGGTTGAATTCACACGTGAAAAGAGTTGACACAGTCAACCCCATCCCACAGTCTGGGATGCACTCATAACAGTTTGTTGTTGGCGGTGGTGGTGCTTGGGGGGGTATTGGGGTTTGTACTGTTTAATACCAATTATTAATCAATCAGTGGAATCAAAAAATGGTATTTAGCCATCTTTATTTTCCCCTGGTCTGTATTTGTGCACTACTAGATACACTCCTTGTTCAGATTTTTAACTTCCATCCATCTTCTAAGCCAATTAATCTTAATTAGGGTCACAGGGAGGCACCCGGAACAGCTCGCCAGGCCATCTCAAGGCCAACACACACTCAATCTAAAAAAAGGGCAATTTGG
>JBCNYG010000004.1:2868139-2898974 GCA_039654305.1 Porochilus rendahli | reverse complement strand
TTAGGTCAAAACATATATTTTAAAAAATTTAAGTTGTCATAACATAGGACCCACAACTTGAACCATCCATCCTGTGAAGTCAACCATATGCTAGAGGAAGTCTGTAGATGTTTGTGTATTTATGACAAATGCTGGTCCTTGTAATTACATGAGAAAATTTAGCTTTGATTTCAGCAAATGCTGAATTAGATGAGCTCTGTGATAGACTGGCGAGCTGTTCAGGGTCACTTTGAGATAATTAAGATAGGATCCAGCTTTCTAAGATAGGTTGGAAGAAAATCTTGAGCTTAAGTTATTTCAGAATTAGAATCTTAGTGCTGGTTGAGGAACAAATTTTTAAATTTGATAGATGTGATAATTAACACAATTTCCCATTACAGTATGGTGTGATTGTCTCTCTCTCTCTCTCTCTCTCTCTCTCTCTCTCTCTCTTTCTCTCTCTCCCTTTACACTATTACTCAATCACTCAATAGTTTCAATCCACTTACTTACTTACACTTACTTAGGGTCACACACACACACACACACACACACAAAACCATACACACTTCTTGCCCCCTAATGCAATTTCTGAGTCTTTCTGATATTAGAAAAATTCCATAAAAATATGGAACGAATAAAGTATAAAGTTATATTTTACTTATACTGTAAACTTTAACTGTATAAAGTGTTTGATAATAAGGATATATTTTATATTTTCAAGAATGAGACTTAGGCGGCATGAAGGTGTGGTGGTTAGTACGCCCACCTCTCAGCAAGAAGGTCCTGGGAGTAAGCATAGGAATTGGTTTTCTGTGTGGAGTTTGCGTGTTCGCCCAGTGCTTGCGTTGGTTTGCTGCGGGTACTCCAGTTTCCTCCTACGGTCCAAAGATAGAGCACATTAAGCTAGCTGACTATTCCATATTGCCTCTAGGTATGAGTGGATGATTGTGTGCGTGTGTTGCCTTGTGATGGTCTGATGAGCTGTTCAGGGTGTATGTAGCCTTCATGCTCCATGTGGGCCGAGATAGGCTCAGCCTCCCAGAGACCCTAATGGTAGGATTAAGTGGTTTGGTAAATGAGTGAGAAATACACTTTTATTCAACTAAAGCTGAATTTATTGTTGCCAGGAAGCGGGCAGGCATTTTCTTGTTAGCTTTCTCTGGGAGCAAGGGAGAGGAAAAACACAGATACTGTATAAATCAATAACTATGCTATGACTGTCCTACTGACCTCACTGCTAGTGGTGGAACTTTGCACTGCCATCTTGGTCATTGCTACTCACTCTCAGATATGGCTTACCACAACATAAATAGCAAAGAAAAAAAATAATGTTGACTGTAAATTCACTGTAAATTGAATTAACTAAGATGGTGGACAGGCAGAGCTCTCTATAAGGAGGAATATTGGCATGCATCAATTGTTCAATAAGCATTTAATTTATCCGATAACAGTGATGGATAAATCAGCTTACCAATACCAAAGATTAGCTGATGGCTTTCAACCCATCAACAATGTGAAAATGTTCTGAATAAATAACAAATAACAATTATTCACTGAGGACCAGATGGATATTGCTGAATAGTTCTGGAGACGAAACGTTAAAGAGACTATTCAGTTATATCCACTGAATCTGAGGTAAATAAGTGTTTTAGTAAATACTGCCACTGACCATAATGTGAAGCAAACTAAAACAAGACTTTATGTTTAGTTGTATATAGTAGATAGTACTCACTGCACTGGATTATGGTGTCTTTTGAAATTCTTTCAACACTCTTGCATATACTACATGGCAACATAATAAGGTAAAGTAAAAAAAAAAACTATAAACAATCTTTTGATTATTTTACATGTTTAGGTGTGGCAATGGTCATGTGTGCTTCATTATGATATCTTTTGATAGGTATTTAAAGACAAGTAATTAAAGTTTTATTTTTTTTACTTTGAAAAATGCAAAGGCATAGCATCTGAAGTTTGGGAAGTGGATAATTAAAAATTATGCACAGAAGCAAGATGCATGTCACCAAATGGTCCCCAAGACAGAAGGACATAAACATAGTATAATTGGATGAAAATATGATATGAGGCCTATGTCCATATGAGGACATGGGGTCTCAAGAGGATAATGAACACTATGATTCTCTTTTTAATGGACTGAAATGTTGTCCTTTTCTGTATATTGTATATTTAGTTATACCTTTCAAGATGTGTCTTTTTTTCTTCTCTTCTTCCATGCCAGTCGGTGTTGTGACAAAAAAAGCTGTGGCAACCGTAATGAGACACCTTCTGACCCTGTGATCATTGACAGGTAGGAGAGCTTCATTCTTTTTTCCTACTGTGAGTGGTGCTTATGGAAGAGTATATATGTTGACTGCAGCCCTTTTATTGTAATTCTGGACCATACTAATTATGAAAAGTTATCACATTATTACTACCTTGCATTACAAATCTATCTTTCTCTTAACTTGCTGGCTTTAAGGTTTTAATGATGTGACATTTTTCTTGTTGGTGTGTGGGTTTTGCTATTCCAAAAATGTTAAGACCTATTTACTCTATATTGCTCTTTACCTCCTGGTTCACTTAGTCTATGAGGTTTCATTGTGATTGTGAGTTCAAATCACAATCATGGCGTTTTTAAAAAAAAATTATTTATTTTTTTGATCTGATTATCTCTCAAAGTATTAGTGTTACCTAGTTGATTAAAAGTTTAGAGTTTAAAGTCCATGTGACAAGATATTTCACTGGTATTTTTACACTGCATATATATTTTACATTGAAAAAGAAAACTTTTCATCATTGGAAAAAAGTTTTTTGAAACTGCGTAATACCCACTCAAACAGACAAAGTTCAGAAAAACAGAGGCCATGACTGATAACGTGTTTGGAGATACCGCGTTCAATGCTGTGGTAGATGCAACCCAGTGGAAGAAAGTGCCGTACAGTGAGAACATTTTTCACTCATAGGCTCTAATTCATAGGAAACAGAGAGTCAAATTGCAATTTAAATGTGCTCAGAGGGAAACGTGCGGACATACCAGTATAAGCCACATACATCAGTTTTGGACTCTGAACATACACCAAGCAATCAGAGACAGACTGCACAACAAAGACTGGTAGGCCATCAGTATGTGTTAATTCATTATTATTCCCCTATTATTCCCCCAAACAGAAATACTTTTAAATGACTGGTGGAGCAAACACACACATTCACCTTTCATGTGGCATCAACTGGCATATATAATGTCATCGCCTGTATTTCCCTTTCCTTTTTTTTTTCCATTTTAGACTTCGAAATCTCCACTTTTTCCTTTAGCTGCCATGCATTCTATCCTTTTTTCACCTGTGGCATCTAGCTTCTTTCTTTTAGCTGAATTGTGTCTTCCTTAGCTATGGAAGTTTCTTTTAGCTGCCTTACCTTCTCTCTCTTTCTTTTTCTTTCCTCACAAGATGTAAAATCTTTGGACAATGTTCGACACTCGGTTAATATAGACAGAATCATTTCTAAATAAATAAACAAAAGCTATTTATAAATATTTTTTTGCAAAGAGCCGAGATCTGTAGACTCACTAAATAAGATTTATGTTCAGGACAAAAAGAGAACACACTTTAAACAGCTTGCTCTATTTACTGAGCTCCAGTATATTGTAATATGTCTGTGGGCATTTTTATTTAATATGAAATATATTTGATTACTTACCCTTCTTTATTTAAGTTTTTGACAGCTTCTGAATTTCACAGTGTTTCTGTTGATGTCTGTAGTATAATAATAAATAACAGAATAAATACTGTGCACTTTCCAGTCTGACAGTAAAATGGAAAACCATACAAACTCACACCATCCTGTGATGTTTTGCCACAGCCTGCTGCTAGACACTTTCAAAGCGTATTCAATAAACCAGGACTTAAGCTATTAATAAATTTAAGGTTTTATGAATGCATCTATTGAAATCATGCTAGCTCTGTGCATGTTTTGCATAGGAAATACTAGCATTTCAATGAATGTCAAGACCGCATGTCACAGCAGCAGCTCCACTAATACACTTGTGGATGAGCAAGCTAATAACACTATCAGTATACCCAGCAGAGGAACCTTGTTTTTACCACCTCTACTCCCGTCAACAACCAGAGTTTGTAAGTTTGACTAGTAAACAGTCCAGTGCAGACTACTATAATGATTATACCAGAGTTGCCACACCTGATCTATCTGTCAATACACTTGGAGCATCTACCATGACATTTAGTGGCAGGCTTCAGCCATGTAGGTGCCACTAAAAAAAGCAGTTGTACATGATCTTTACAGTGTTGATGTCTCCAAACTTAATAGTCTAAAGGAAAAGCACATTTTGAAGACTGTTAGTTAGGAGTTCTACCTCTCCCATTTTCCAAAATATGAAGCCTGAAATGTAAAGATACAATCACAAAATTGATCACTGACTGGTGGCTCAAGAAGCTTATCTAATTGGTTATCAGATTATTACTTGTAATAATGATTTTTAACTGGAAAAAAATATAAAATTATAAATTCTACTAATCAATATTTGTTATTACTAAATTGGTAAAAGTGATAAACATGGATCATATATCATGGTTAGGAGCTAGCACAGACAGCAGTCAGAGAAAACGTTCAGATAGATGCTTGTACTGTCTTTACAAGCAGTGACATCCCGGTGACAGTTGAACTTGACAAACCCGAAATTGAAAACATAATAAGCTTTCAATTTAGAAAATAACAAATCCAATTCCAGAATCCTGGACTTCCTGACGGCAGACCACAGGTGGTGCCAATCGGTGGTTTGACTTCCTCCACGCTGATGCTCAGCACCTGTGACCCGGAGGGATGTGTGCTCAGTTCCCTGCTGTATACCTTGTTCACCCACGACTGTATGGCCACACACAGTTCCAACACCGTTATCAAATTTGCAGACAACATCACTTTAATTGGCTGCATTTTAGATGGAGATGAGTCTGCTTACAGAGCAGAGGTGAGTGCCCTGACATCATGATGCCAGGACAACAACCTGTTGCTCAACGTCAGCAAGACCAAGGAACTCGTCGTGAACTACAAGAGACTGCAGGGTGGGGGAATCACCCCAAGCCACATCAAGGCGACAGCAGTGGAGAGAGTCAGTTGCTTCAGGTTCTTGGATCAACATCACTGAGGATCTGAGCTGGTCACATCACGTGGGGTTGATCACAAAAGCAGCGAGACAACAGCTCTTCTTTCTTTGGAGAGTGAGGAGGTTTAACTCCACAATACTCACCAACTTCTAATGATGCATCATTGAGAGTATTGCCTGGCTGGCTGCATCACTACCTGGTATGGCAACATCAGCACAATGCATTACCATGCCTGAACTGCCAGCCATCCAGGACCTCAACACACAGCACTGTAGGAGGAAGGCTTAGCAGATCCTTCATGATCCTAGCCACCCCAGCTACACACTCTTCACGCTCCTGCTATTGGACAGACAGTACAGAAGCATCCAGACTTGTACCAGCAGATTCAGGGACAGTTTCTACCTACAAACCATCAGGCTACTGAACTAATTAAATATGGGACAATCTGAAATTTCATTGTGCACACTGCACATGCACACGCTACCTCTGCACTACAACCACTTCAGCATTTATTATTAGTATTCTGCATTTATTCTACTGTGTACATATATCCTTCCCCAACAGAGAGGTGACATTCCATGTCCCAAGAAGCAAATTGGGACAGAGCCCATGCCTTCAGCTGCCTCCCAGCTCACAATGCATTCATGTGGGCATAAGTGGCCAGGAAGAGAATCAGTACCTCCAGGTCCGAGGCCATGGTTCTCTGGTGGAAAAGGGTGGAATGCACCCTCCAGGTCTGGAATAAGGTCCTGGCACAAATGGAGCAGTTCAAGTATCTCAACGGATTGGTGCACCTTCTGCTTTAAAGCAAAGCTTGTATCAATCCATTGTGGTGAAGGAGCTGAGCAGAAAGGCAAAGCTCTCAATTTACCAGTTGGTCTACTCTCCAACCCTCACCTATGGTCACAAGCTCTGGGTAGTGACTGAAAAAAAAAGCGTGTCGATACAATCTGCTGAAATGAGCTTCCTCCGCAGGGTGGCAGGGCTCTTCCTCAGAGATAAGTAAGAGGCTCGGCCATCCTGGAGGAGCTTGAAGTAGAACCACTGCTCCTCTGTGTTGAGAGGAGCCAGTTGAGGTGGCTCCAGTATCCAATTAAAATGCTTTATGAATGCCTCCCTGTTGTGCTGTTTCAGGTATGTTCGATCAGGAAGAGACCACGGGTCAACCCAGAACACACTGGAGCCACTTTGTCTCTCAGCTGTCCAGGATGCCTCAGCATTTCCCCAGTAGAGCTGGAGGAAGTGGCTGGGGTGAGGGATGTTTGGACATCAATGCTTAGGCTGCTGCCCCTCCTTTTCATGATTTCATCAGTTTCCAAAACCAGGTTATGTGTGGGGGCTGGAATGCAAAAACTTGCTTTCAGACATCACTCCAAGTTGTGTCTCAAAGACCCTAAAGTGGCCAGGGTATACAAGCACATTTTTGGACTTTTTCCAGTGAATTGATTTTTGTTTAATCTCTCTTCTCATATCTGTTTACAAAAATGAGGACCGAGCATTACTCTCATGATGACAAAGTGAGGAGGTTTACTAAAATACACAATTCCATTTATCACATCAAGATCTTGACCCACATGGGTCAGATTGGAAAATGGTCTATTTTTAGATTATGCTCTCACCCCAACATCCCCCCCCAAACCCCCTAGTTTTTATGAAAGCAACTTTACTCTCTTTTACTTTGCATCCATCTCTCCAAAGCCTTTCTTAATCTACACTATTGTTACTAATGTATTATAAAACCATCACTGTACCACTGATGGTGTCTATAATTATTTCCTTCATTTATTCATTTTCTGAACCGCTTATTCCTAATTAGGGTCGCTGGGGCGGCCATCTCAGCCGACTCTGGCCAAGGGCGGGGTACACCCTGGATAGCTCGCCAGGCCATCGCAGGGCCATCAGTCACACAACCATTCACACCTAGGGGTGATTTGGAACAGCCAATTAGCCTACTGTGCATGTTTTTGGACTGTAGGAGGAAACCGGAGTGAACTCACGCAAGAACATGCAAACTCCACACAGAAATACCGAACCCGAACCCGGGACCTTCTTGATATGAAACGGACGTGCTAACCACCGCGCCACGGTGCCGCATAAACCAGTAGCTTAAGTAATTAAATGAAATAATATTAAATGGTCGCTCATATCAGTATTAATGTATCGATATTTAGAGTAGATTACCGTGAGTAAAATGGATACAAAAACAAAGGTGGCTGCAATTTTTGAAAATGTATTGACATATGCATTTAACATTTTTCTATATTTCAGAATTATTGACTGTCAGCATTATGCAGCATTAGAGCAGTCTTTCCCTACTTGTGCCTTTTTGAGGCTAAAGTACATTACACCAGATGCATTCTATTCATTAGTAACCCGACGATCCCATTTTATCAAAAGGTCACTAGAATGAAGGATCCGAAAAAAGAAAATAAAAGGCATCTTTATACGCATCCATTAGCCATCATGCTACTTTTGACAGCACATTTCAAAATATCTGCAATCGTGCTCAGAAGGTTTTCAAAAGGCAGATGGCAGGTGAAAGGTCTTGCATTAATAACAGCATGGCGTAACATTTATTCAAACGGGCGGGGTAGAACAGTGGTTAAGGTTCTACTCTGGTTACTTTAAGGTTGCGGGTATAAAACCCCGGAACCAGAGAACCACTTGTTCTTCACATATACTTAAATCTGTTTAAATAAAAAGGTTCAGTCTGGCATCATTGTTCATCTGAGGAAACCCTTTAAGGTTCTATATTAAAAGAAAAAACTAAACAACAAAACAAAAAAAAAACAATCGGAATTTGATTTCGGGTACATCCTTGGGAAGCTTGGCTATCTAAAGAAACCTCAAGGAACCCTAAAGGAACCTTATTTTCCCCATTTTTCTGTCTCATAAGAGCAATAACACACCCCTGGACAAACAGACACTTGAAACAAAGCAATTCAGTGATTGACTTCTTATATAAAGACAATAGATTTACCGTAATATCTATAATATAAGGTGCAGTGAAATCTGTGACCTCAAGCCTGTCAGTCACCCAGGGGCCTTTCTGTGTATACTTTGCAAGTTTTATCCATTTCATATGTTCCAGTTTTCTCCTATAGTCCAGAGAGTTACAGTCTAGGTCAACTAACTACTTTAAATTGGTCATCGAAGTAAATAGATTTAGCGATAGATTGCCCACATGTCCATGCTGCGATGGCCTGGCGAGCTGTCCAGGGTGTACTCTGCCCTTGCCTAGAGTCGGCTGAGATGGACGCCAGCCTCCCTGCGACCCTACTAAGGATTAAGCGGCTCAGAAAATGAATGAATCAATGGATGGATGGACGGAAAGATATCAAGAAAGCAGTTGGTGGGTACCTACATACGATCATCCTGAACTAAATTCGAATTAAATTTTTACTATTCTTAATAGACTCGAAATCCAAATGCCGCCGACAGATAATGTGATGTAATGTGAATAAACAGACCCAACATCCAGCTGACGATTGTCCAGGAGAAGACTGTCCAGCATTAAAGCAATCATCTTTTTCAGCTCGAACAGTATCAGCCTGATTGCGGTACTGATTACACCATTAGTTCTGCAATGGCATCTGGATCCAGCACTAATTCGCCACTGCAACTGCAACCAGCCAGATAGCGCCGATAGTGCACGCCATGCCCGGCGAATAAACACTTGACACGGTGTAATTACTCCGGAAAGTGTCATGTTTTTGCGTGTTAAATCGTGATCAGACAAAAGAGGCCCCTTCCCCCCCCCAACACCAATCACCAGGTGTATACACCGCCCGCGCAACACAACCAATAAGGCAGGTTGTCATTTCTTTGAATGTGCCCAATCAGAACGGAAATCATCTTTCCGTATCTGTTATACACTCAAGCAGCAGGTTGGTAGAATTGTACAATTAAAGGGAAAGATATTGTTCAGATAGGTCTACATTTACACGGCGGACAGACTCGATTATAGAAAATAGACACAAAGAAAAGAAAAAATCGACAGTGGAAATCGTTGTAGGAGAGCAGACAGCCGGCAGAACCGGTTAGGGAATTCATTAGTGCGTCTGAATCATGGAGGCTTTTGGGTAGGATGGAGCAGTCCTTGTTTTAGTCAGAATAATGCATTTTAATGGAATTCTTGCTTTATAAGTGGTCGTGATTAAATACGTTTCTGTGTTATTTTTATTCTTCCTCCCTCCGTGCTTTTGACATGGGGGAAAAGGGCCGAGGCTGAAATGGCCGACTTAATGAGCATAATGCATTTCAGCGAAGTGACATTCCATTAGAACGAGAACATGTTTCTCCACCTATTGCCTAAAGCGCACTCATAAAGAAGATCATATCACTGTGTGCGTTAAACACCAAAGAGTATAAAAATACCATTTAAAGGGATTGGGTTCCGACCAGAGCGGTGGTTCCAAACCAATAAAAAATGGATAAGACTTATTCTGATTTATTTATCGCACTGGTTTGGTCATTTTAAACTCTCGACGAGAGCAATGCATTGAATTAAAGTTTATAAAGTTCTTTTTGTGGGCAGCACGGTGGTGTAGTGGTTAGCACGTACACCTCACGGCAAGAAGCTCCTTGGTTTCAGGGTGTTTCTGTGTGAAATTTGCATCTTCTCTCCATGCCTGTATGGGTTTCCTCCAGGTGCCCCAGTTTCCTTCCACAGTCGAGCACATTAGCCTAATTGGTCATTCCAAATTGCCCTAGGCGTAAGTGCAAGAAGGAATAGTTGTGTGTGTGTGTGTGTGTGTGTTAGCCCTGTGATAGACTGCCAATCTATGTAGGGTGTACCCTGCCTTTACCTAGAATCGGCTGAGATAGACTCCAGCCTTTCTGTGACCCAAGTAATATTATTCGGTTCAGCAGATGATTGAATGAATTAATGAAGCCTTTTTTGTTTATGAAAGCCCATTAAAGCTGGGTGTTGAACATTTTCAAATTTCTATTAACCGACTGTGTAATAGACCCATATATGAAACTTTGTAAGGAAAGCTTAAAGAATTTTTACCAGAAGTCAAATCTTCCTGCCAAATTTTGTGCGAGACTGAGTCCAATACGAGTTTTATCCAAGTCTTGTATTCTGTATGCCATCACTTCAGAGGTCCCTAATTCTTTTTCCATTCAGACTCAGCATTGGAAGAGCCAATAAATGCCATTGTACTTGTAGCAAGACTCCCTGCAGTGCAGGCTGAATTAAAGTGGGAATTACCCCTGAGCAGCTAGAACCCTGGGAGGAGGGGAAAAAAGCTCCTCTGATCCCTGACCATGGTCGGGAAATAGCTCCAAAAATCAGGCACTTCGATGGACTGCTATTAGTTCTTTTAGACCAAAATGTATTCACAAGGGTGAGCTGAGCTCTGAAGAAACAGAGTAGAAACCTAACGCAAGGCACCATGGCCCCAGCAGGCTGCTCTCACAGAGGGTTATTAGTGTGGTAATTAACGTGTGCAGCGGTGCCCCCGGGCTCATATGCCCACAATGAGCAATGACTACTAATGATACGAACTCGCTGTACACACACAGAACTACCAGAGTACTGACGTTCAGATAACACCATTATTGTATCAGTAATGTCTAATTCAGTACCAGCTTCCATACATCTTCCATATGGAGATGATTTGTCCTTATGTGCAGAATTCACACTGATCTGAGATATTTAGATATCCCAAATAACAGGGGGAAGAATTTAATACTAGCGTCTACTGGAATTATTAAAGAGGACTCAACACAAGATTAAATTTTACTAGTGAGTTTCACACAACTAGACCTAGACTAGAGACAAAGGCCTGATCTTTGCCCACTTGATTCCCAAATTGACCTTAAGTGCCTGCATCTTAAATTGACCAAAGAGATAAGCAATAGATCATAAAATTGACTATAGACTTTAGCAATTGATCCCCAAGCTGGCCAGAAACTTGAGCAGCTAATTCTCAAATCGACCAATGACCAAAGCAACTAATCACCAAACTGGTTAGAGACTTAAGCAAGTAATCCCCGACTTCGTCACAGACTTGACCAACTGACCTAAGTATTGACCAATTTTTTGCATAAGTAACGGTTCTCCAAATTGAAAAGTGACTCAAGACTAAAGCAACTGATCCCCACATTGACCACAAACTTTAGCAACTAATCCCTAAACTGACAAATGACTTCAGCAAGTTATCCTCTAATTGACCGATCAGGTAAGTCACTGATCCCCAAATTGTAAAGTGACTTAAGTCACAGATCTTTCAAGTGATCAAAGACTTAAGCAACTGATCCCCACATTGACCATAGACATACGCAACTGATCCCCAATTAGAACAGAACTGTGAGCAACTGATCCGCAAATTGACTAATGATGTAAGCAACTAATCCCCAGAATGTCCAGAGACTTAAGCAACTGATCCCAGATGTAACCAGCGACTCAATAAAAATTTTGAGGGTTATGCATCAGTAGTCAAGTGTCTGTGTCGATTCTCAGTCATCCCAGTCATGTCAGCTCAACACCATCAAAGCTGGGCAATTTACTGCTTCACTGCAGTATAGTTAATTTGGTTGGGGCATCACCAGCCTCCATTCATAACCCGTAGTGATTGTGATGGGAAGAGGCCCCAATGAATGACTTTGTGTAGGTAAGTGAAAGGGGTTACTCTGACAGTACACGCCAAGGTTTCTAACAGGGGACCAGCATTTATTTATGTCACAGCATTCCAAACCAAACCATCGGAAAACCCCTTTTATTTTTCTCATCTCAAAAGCAATCAGAGAAGAAGAAGATCTGGTGAAAGTGTGTTGGATCCTGAAAGAGAGCAGAAGCGCATGGACTGTCTGGTTTGTCCCTGGGGATTAATTTGGAAACACTAGTTTAGATTGATTGAAGACCAGATGTGCCACTAGATTTCGAGTCTCATCGCATTTTTTACACCTTGCAACATAATTCCAGTGCGCCTTGTTCGTCTGCGTCGAATCTGTTACTGCCAGCCATAATGTGTTATTGCCAGCCATAAAATTAATCATAAAGATCGTCTAGCCACTTTTACCTTCCGCAGGTGGCAGATACTCACTGGTAATAAAATGCTTTTATGCTATAAAAACGAGTTAATAGTGGAGTTGAGAGTAACCCAGTTCAGCACGTTAGCATCTCATTTTCTTGTGTTACGCTCTCACTCCCGAACTCCCTCTTTATATCCCCCAGCCTCAATCATATCATAATTACTCATGAATATAAGGACCCTGGGGAAATTGGTTCAGATCAGGGTCAATGGTGTGTCCATATGGATTAGACCCAAGCACACAGGTTAGCAATCAGACAGATAGGGAAGTTTTACTGAAAGAATTGAATAATGTTTATTTGTTAAAGTAAAATCCTGTTAAGCCTCTGCGGGGTTATGGGACTTACATAATGAGGAAAACCGATATTATGAAAATGAAGACTAAGGAAGGGGACAAAAAGCCCAAACTAGCTTTGACCTTTTGCCTCAAGCGATTTCCTGCCCCACTTCAATGCATAGCATGTAAAAGTAAATGAAGAAATAATTACATTTCTTATTAATAGTCTCCAGGGTATGGCTAGAAACTGCCGTTGTAATTTACTTTTTTTTCTGTGTTGTGTCTCTGGGCAAAGGTTACGCCGGTCAGCGTTATTATTCTGTTGCAGACAATTTGTAAGGTAATAAAATTTTCCCAAAACCCAACCTTAATTATAAAATACAAACCAAATTCTTTTTTCCCCAATGAAAGTATTACGACAGGCCTGACCTTATTGGCATTTATTGACTCATCTGAAATGTCATGGAGGAGTGTATTGACTTGCAAAACTGTCTTTATCCTGTTTTCTAATGGCCCAATTTACCCTTCGCAGTGGTAATTAGCATTACGCATTTCTAAAAAGAAAGAGCCAGACTAGCTGTTCTCACATCGAAACCAGGCATGAATCATGAGTATGGGCCGTACTGCTTTGCTGGGAGTTCTCACTGCGATTAAGGCCAACTAAAGCGAGTTCCCTGTGGCTGTTTTCCCAGCGGCGTGTAATGAAAACCATTCCTTATTTATTCCTACCATCATAGGGGGTGCACGAGGTACTAGAGCAGTGACTGCAGAGTGAGTTAATATCCTTCGACTCTGAGAAGGGCAAACACAGTCCGCTGCCTCTGGGGACTCCCCGTGTTGGCAAACCAAAAAGTCAAATCAAATCAAACACAGTGGATTTAATTATAATAATGTGAGAAAGATTTTTCAGTGCATTTCTGACTGTGCTCTATTCCCTCCATTTTATCTCTGTCTGGTGGACAGCATATTTTTTTCCATAGAAGCACAGAATTGATTAAGAAATTCAGTGTTGTTTTGTGATGGCCAGCAATTTGCCTGAAGGGATCTCTTTCACTTCCAATTCGCCTTCACAATGGAGCCTGAAAATGAAGACTGAGGGCTGAGATCCTGCTGGAATCGGCTCCCTTATGTCTTCTTCTCCTACTCTTCCCACTTCAACCTGTATTGCATGGAAGGACATTGGAAGAGAGAATGGGCTTGAAATTGAAGTTCCAAGCAATGAGAACATTTCTGTGATAAGATTACTTGCCATCTTGGTCTCATCATATAAAGTGTGTTCAGAGAAACAAAATATAGAAGGCTGGAGAACGGGTACAAGGTTTACTCTTGATCTTATGGTTCCCCATTTCAAAAGGAATGAAAAGAAAACATTTGACCTCCTATTTTTGTTGACTGGCTTGTGTGAGTCATGAAGTGTTGCGATAGTGATCAAAACCATAAGTAGTTATTAGCTTTTATTAAAAGAATTAGGGTTGAGTTCTGTGTAATGAGCCAGGTGAACAAGATTTAAAAGGTAACCAGTGAAAGCTTTTCTCCTGACACGAATAAGAATTCCCATAATAATATATCTAAAGTGATTTTAAAAATAGGCACAAGTCTGGAGAGGCAGCTGGTATAAATTAGATAGCACAGCTTACCCCGTCTTCCCTTTGAAAGATAGGACGTCATCCATTTTTAGCATATAAAATACATCATTTGCTCTTAACAAGCAAATTTTAATAGTTTATTTTAGACTTTTATGGAGCCAGATGCAACAGCACCGCCAACAGTCCTAAGATTAACCGAAAAGTGAGTCTGTGGCTGATTTCTTTCTAGCCCAGACTGTATATTTATTTAGTCGCAGTTGTGTTGGGTGAATACACAGAGTGACACACACCTTAGATTTGACCTCCATTTGAGCTGATTTTCCAACCTGCATAATCACACAAGAGCACAATGGGTTCGAAACAAAAAATAAAGATTAGGAACCAACCAAAGATGCATCTGCCTATCTGTCTTTGTATAAGTGTGCGCATTGATTAATCCGAATGATATAATGCATTGCTCAACTTTTTTTATGTCTGCGAGATCTCCATATGTTCTTGAAGATCTATCTCCCTGAACACATTGGCTCCAACCTGGTCACAAGAGCTTTAAGTGAAGTGGTCCAACGCTGATGTTGGACTGGGAGGTCTTGGGGCAGTATGGTTCCAAGTCACTCCATTGGTGTTGATTTGGGTTGAGGTTAGAGCTCAGTGCAGGGTTTCATCCACTCTTAACTTGGCATTCCATGTCTCCATGGAGTTCATTTTGTGCACAGGACATTGCCATGCTGAAACAAGTCTTTAGCATCTTAGGTCCATTCATTTGCTGAGCTGTATTATCCTATTAGGGTTATGTGGAGGATGAGTCCTATCTCAGCTGTCTCTGGGTGAAGGCAGGTTACACTGCATAACAGTCCATCACAGGGCCAACACATGCACAACCATTCAACTGCTTTCTCACGCCTTGGGGCAATTTGTTGGAGAAAACCAGAGTACCCAGATGAAACGAACACCAGCATGGACAGAAGTGCCCTCGCCAAGCCTGGGATTCGAGCCCAGGATCGTCTTGCTCTGAGGTGGACATGCTAACCACTACTCCACCATTCCGCCTCTCTATACAATTGTGTTATTTCAATTCTGCGGCAGTGGCTTAGGAAAGATCCACATATGGCTTTGATGGTCAGGTGTAAATGAGCATTTGGTCATCAAGTGTATTTGATTTAATCTCTCCATCTATTATCAGATTGCTTTGAAAAACCTCATCATGGCCAGCTGTTTGGACTTTAAAAAGCCAGCCTTTTTGGAAGAGTACCCCTGAAAGCAGTCGGGCTGCCAAAGACTTTGGCCCACTGCATATTTCATTCTTTCTGTCTCCATCTCTCTCAATGTTATTCTTTCTCATTAGCATATGCCTCTCTTTGATTATGCTCTTTGACGTGCTTCGTGTACGTGTTGTTGCACAGCTGGGTGGCTCTGACACTTTCTGTCTGCTGTTTTCTCATGGCTTGTCTCTTTCACTTTAGATTGAGATGAGGCTTATAAAAAAAATAAATAAATGAATAAACACTCACACAGGAAGGTGAGCAAGTCTCTCGCCTCCCTACAATCCCTTTCACATTATCAGGTCAGTCTATCAAATGTACCTCATTAATGCCAGAATAGGGTGCATGATTGGCTTCGTCTGCCCTGCCGAGAAGCTTTTCCGTGCCCTAGTTTAAAAGGCTCACACCTCACGTGGAGCTAAACAATCATGTTTAATTGGATTTTCATTCAGACCTATTAAATCATAGGAACGGTTCGAAAGCCACCAGTATGCCTCTAATAGCTAAAACAATTGCTATTTTTCCCCCTGTTGTATCGTGCATGAACAATGCAGCGTAAGCTTCACGGTAAGAATAAAAATAGCTGTGTTAGACTTGCCCGAGCTTCCCTGATTACAATTATGGGGTGCGGTGGAGGAGTGGGGTGGAGGGGTGTGGGGTAGCATGTTTTATTTCTTACTATTGAAGGTGCATCAATAATTCATAAATTATTCAACAGCTGCACTTCGAAGTATGAGCAATGCGTATATTTCGACGCCATTCTAAATTACTCAGGTGTCATTCACTAAAACAAATTGGGTTTACTCTAAACCATTCTCTAAAATGACTAGGTGGAATCATTCTGTAGGATAAATCTGAGGTTTATAATCATATTGTTTTTAATATGCTGGTGATTTATGGCCTGGAGAGCAGTAGCAAAGAGTAATTTATCAAATTCAATACTAATGGATTTATTTGTTAATCATTCCAAGAGTACATAGGCAAGAAATTTTGTATTGGTGAAAATCCAGCTGTTAGTGTGTGTTGGGGGATGGGGATGGGGGAATGGGGCGGTTTATATATAAGGAGACTCATTAATGTAATTTTTTTTAAATTCAAGTATTTTTAAAGAGACTAGGAAAGTAAGTCCTCTCTGAATGGGAACACTGCCAATTAGCCTTCATTTTTCTTCCCTATGTGGGTTATGCTAGCAGTCTGACCACTTTGGATAAAGTCTCACCTCTATCTTGCTCTCTGTGTCCTCCGACAGATGTGACGTCGACCCTGTGCCTTTCCTCAGTACGAGAGCTGCCTTCCCAGCTGCAAGATCTATACCAGCAAGGCTTTGTGCTCATAGCTGTCCATCCCTTCGTCCACCCATGTGGCCCAGACCTCGCCAGCGTCCAGCGACAGCTTTATCGAGCGGTGCTCAGCAAAGTTCCAGAGAGGTAGGCAAACTGAAAAGCAGTTCTATCCATCATCCGTCCAACAAGCTGTCCTAAAGTCATCCAGCACTCACAGGGAACTTCCAAAAATTAACCAAACTGCTGAAAAGTGAAAAGGATGGCTGAAAAGATGGCTGGTTTGGAGGGGGGGGGGTTAAGCATATTTATATTTATAAGTCTGGCTCATGGTGGGAAAGCCAAGGAAAAATTACAAGGTTCAAAACAAAAATACCAGAAAGGTAGCCAAACCTCACTGCTAAGCAAACTGCTAGGTATGATTCCAGACCTCGGTGTTGAAAAGGGTTTCAAAAGCTAAACAGTTTTCCCAACAGTGACGTTAATGTTCTGTAAATTAAAAAAAGCAAACAAAACTTTTTGTAGCATGTCCAATGTGATGAATAGTCCACTTTGCGATGCTCTACTGGGGTCCAGACTCTATGCCCCTCTTTCCCTTTGTCTGTCACAGTGTCCCACCAGTGAATCATGTGACATAATATAAATTTAGTTGTAGTCACTTCCTACCCATCAAGCACTGCGTCTCTATCATACATGACCACCACCAACCAGGGAGAGGCATAAGCAAGCATGTGCCCTTTTCATAACTTGTGATGCTGACACCCGCATCTTTATGAGCTGCTGTGCATGCGCACATGGGGCAACCTTACACATTCGAAGGGAAAGCGCTATCTGTCTTTTCAAATGATCTCACTGATGCTCACGATTGGCTGTTGATTGTTATATTTGACAGAAAGGCAAGTGTATTCACTTTTCCCTCCCAATTAAAGATCAACCAATTAGCTCTCAGTCGTGGCTGGCTGCAGCGTCATCCTGGATTCAACTACGCAATCTCCAGATTGATAGTTCTGCCCCTTGTTGATGCATCACTCGGGTACCAGGAAATCCCATCATTTGGAAGTGTGGAAGTACAGCCGGCCCAACAGGGGGTGTTGTGTACCTCATTTCTGTGGCTTGGCAGGGGTTTACACTCTCTGAGTGTTCTTGTTTTAAATTCAAACACTTTCTGTTGGAACTAGTGCCTCAGGTTCATGGTACATGACAGCATCGGTGATGAGTTGTGAGAAAGAGAGAGTGAAAGAGAGTGTGTGAATGCTGAAAAGCAGGTCTCTAATCCTCTGGCAAGCACAGTCACTACTCAAAGTCACATCCACCCCCTGCTCTCGGCCCTGCTAGCTGCAGCCTGGAAATCCCGTTTGTGTGTATGTGTGTGTTTGTGTCCAGAAGTGGAGCGTATCCAGCTAGACAGGCAGAGTGAAAGTCAAGCCACTGGCCCGGACTCCCACACAGCTGTCAGTAACTAAGCAAAGCCAGCATTTTCACTGTGTCACTGTGTATTATTATGTTTCTATTTGCACTGGGGGGGGGTTTCTTTGCTAATGGAGCATTACTGGCTGTCGTTGTCAGTGTTGCACATGCAAGACCAGCTACAGGCTCTAGAATAGTGTTATTGTTTCAGTAGAAACCCATCATCCTTCCATCATTTAACTATACCGCTTGTCTGTCAGGGTCGCAGGTGAGCTGGAGATAATCCCAGATTTCGGCTTAGAAGAAAGGTACACCCTGGGCAGGTCTCCAATCCATCGGAAGCCTGACACATAAATGAACTGTTCACACTCACATTCACAACTATGGGCAATTTAGAGTGGCCAGTTGTATGTCTAATATGCATTAGACACAAAGTCTTTTGGATTGTCGGAGGAAATCAAAAGACCCTGAGGAAACCCACATGAGCATTGTATTAAAAGCAAACTCCACACACAAAGGCTCCTTTCATCCTTGAGGCTTGAACCCAAAAATTTCTTACTGGGAAGCGACACCATGTCCCCGCATTGTCACCACCATATCGCCGCATTGTTTCGCATTGTTTCGAATTAAGCAGCAGGGCAGTGGTGGCCTGGTGGTTAAGGTGCTGGATTACTGATCCCAAGGTCGGGGGTTCAAGCCTCACTATCAACGGGTTGTCACTGCTGTCCCCCCAGTGCAACTAACTGGGTTATCAAAGGCCGGCCATTGTCTATGCTGAGAGGCATGTAAAAGAAACAGTGCTGATTTTCGTCAAGAGAAGGCTACATAGCCATCAGCGTGTTTCTGCGGTGGCCTCGCGAGCTGTCCAGGGTGTACTCTACCCTTGATTGAGATGTCGGTTGAGATGGGTGCCAGCCTTCCCGCGACCCTAATTAGGATTAGGAAGCATGATCTTTTCTAGTGCCCTAAAGGTTCATAAAGATGCCCAGAAGGCTTGAAGTTCACACAAAGGCGTCAATGGCCAATGAAGTTCCCTCCAAACTTCCAGAAAGCAAGAATGTCATTATAAAATGCCCGAAAGGCTGAGGTAATAGCCAAGATGTCTGAATGGGGTGAATGAGAGCAGCCTTAACCAGTACATGTGCAAGCAAAGCACCAGAAAATTATCTTCAATAAACTCGCCAAAGAAGAGACAGGTAAAGGTTGTACATTGATCCTATAAATCTCGCATCCATTTGTTTTGTGTGTGTGAAAGAGAGCGAGAGCGAGAGCGAGAGAGCAACACATCAGGCTTCAGGAGCTCAGGAGCTTGTCTTGATCTCTGAGAGTAGACAGCGATCCCCCTGAGGAGAGCTGGAGAGGCGTCTACGTATAAGCTTCAGTCTATGTTTTACAGCGTCTCTGTCTCGCACTATATCCCTCTCACTCTCTCTCTCTCTCTCTCTCACTCTCTCACTTTATCTCTCTCTTTCTCTCACTCTCTGTCCCATTAAAGTCTGCTTTATTGCTTTCATTGTTTTTATTTACAGTACTGCTGAAGCAATTCTACGGTGGTTGCAACTATAAAAAACACATAAACACAAAGAATGCCAATAACTCCAGTATTATTAACACGGTCATTAAATATACAATGTCACTTACACTTGCTTAATATCGTATTGTTATTGGTGGCCTCTGTGCCTGTCAGGCCCAGGAAAGGAGGAGAGGCCCTTTTACCTGGGAGTCCTGTTTAGAAAAGTGTGGCATTATGGGACATTCATATCATGGAGGATTCATGGAGAAGAGCAAGAAAACGTCTTATTATTCCCACATAAAAGTGCGATTTCTGTGCCGTCAGTGGCCATAAAGGGGATGTGGGCTGTGGTGGCTTAGTGGTTCAGGTGATGGGTTACTGGTACGACGGTCAGCAGTTCAATCGCCACTATCACCACTGTTGGGCCCCTTAACCCTAAAGTGCTTAGTTGTATAAAAATGATTATTGTAAGTTGCTCTGGATAAGAGAATTTGCCAAATGCTTTAAATGTAAATGGTCTCTGTACCTGTCAGTCATACTGAAGGGGGTGTGGCTTTTATGTCTGTTCCTTCCTAAAGTAAAAGGTAGAGCCAAGTGTTTATTAGTTACAGTGAAGACATAGTGGCCCCTGTACATGTCAGATTTGGTAAAGAAAGTGTAGCTGCCAGTCAACCCAGAAAGGGTGTGGCCTCTGTGCCTGTCAGTCGCAGTCAAGGAGGTGTGGCCTTTATGGCTGTGATTCCCAGTGAAGGATGTGGACTCTGTACAAAGGAGGTGTGGCTTTAAAGGTTATCAGTGACACTGAAGGAGGTGTGGCCTGTGCTTACTTCAAGTCTGTCATGTTTGTGTTTTCTTCATGGCTGTCAGTTCATGTAAAGGAAGTGTGGCCTTGATAGCTGTCGGTTACACTTATGGAGGCATGGCCTTTATGGCCATCAGTCCCAGAAAAGAAGGTGTGGCCTTTATGGTTGTGAGTCACACTAAAGGAGGTGTAAATGTTTAGTCTGCCATTTTCAGAGGTGTGGCCTTTAAGGAAGCGTGGTCTCTCTGCTTGTCATTCCTAGTAAAGGAAGCGTGGTCTCTTTGCATGTCATTCCCAGTAAAGGAGGTGTGGTCTCTGTGGTTGTCATTCCCAGTAAAGGAGGCGTGGTCTCTGTGCTTGTCATTCCCAGTAAAGGAGGCGTGGTCACTGTGCTTGTCATTCCCAGTAAAGGAGGCATGGTCTCTGTGCTTGTCATTCACAGGAAAGGAGGCGTGTTCTCTGTGCATGTCATTCCCTGTAAAGGAGGCGTGGTCTCTTTGCTTGTCATTCCCGGTAAAGAAGACGTGGTTTCTGTGCATGTCATTCCCAGTAAAGTAGGCGTGGTCTCTGTGCTTGTCATTCCCTGTAAAGGAGGCGTGGTCTCTTTGCTTGTCATTCCCTTTAAAAGAGGCATGGTCTCTTTGCTTGTCATTCCCAGTAATGGAGGCGTGGTCTCTATGCTTGTTATTCCCTGTAAAGGAGGCGTTGTCTCTTTGCTTGTCATTCCCAGTAAAGAAGGCGTGGTCTCTTTGCTTGTCATTCCCAGTAAAGAAGGCGTGGTCACTTTGCTTGTCATTCCCAGTAAAGAAGGCGTGGTCTCTTTGCTTGTCATTCCCAGTAAAGAAGGCGTGGTCTCTGTGCTTGTCATACCCAGTGAAATAGGTGACCTTTAACGGGAGTTTTATATGCACTTCTCACAGAATACATTACGTTTACTAATGCAAGTTTGTTTGTTGGGTTTCGTCTGCTGTTGTATAGTTTATAATGGTTGTAGATTTAATTCAGCTGTATACTGCTTTACAGTAGCCAGACTATCCTTTCCCTCTGGGCAGCCTGAAATTTTTTTTTACATGTTTACCCTTTTTGAAGTCTAAAGTGCTAAAACATTTCTTGCCCTCTATACTGGAACTCGGGGCCAGTTAAACTCACCAAGTCCCAGGAATCTCGCTGACTTTATGGGCACAGCAGGGGTCTGAGCTGCACATTCCTCACACACAAGTGTCTGACACACAGTCTTAAGACGACCGGGATGAATCAGGCACGTGCACAAGAAAGAATCCGTCTTATACTTTAACGCATGTGATGAGGCTCACCGTGCGCACATTTTCCCCTGAGGGGGGGTATTGTTTTCCTTTCCGTTGACGCTGTGTATACCTTGTGGATGGTACTTATCCATCGATATCCAGGTGACCATGATACTCATTTAACGTCCATGCAGAGCTGCACACGTGTTCGCTCCTGTTGGGACCTGACACCTGAAACACATGTGCTCCTTCATGTATGAAAAATGTGTATTAGACGGATGAAAGGAGAGGTGCATTCAGAGAAACACAGAGAGGGAGGAGAGAGGGAAGGAGGGAGGGAGAGAACATTTTGAAGATGTTGGAGTTTAAACGAGTGAGAGAGAGAGAGAGAGGAGGGGAAAATGGAGAACAGGGAGGGTGAAGGTTTATCATCCTTTGATTGTTTGTGACCAAGCTGTCTTGTTTATCGCCAGCATTTGTCACCGTGGAGACAGTCGGTCGCATCAGCAGCAGCCGTAGGGGGGAAATCTGCAAAAAAAGGAGAAGAGACGTGAAACACAGTACAGCAGAAGAGGAAAGAATGTGGGGGGAAAAGATCTCTGAAAATCTGTTTATATCACTGACGAGGGGAAGAGAAAAGAAGAGAAGACAGGAAGTGTGTGCTAAGAAAAAAATACTATTAAAAATTAGCACGTCCACCTCACAGCAAGAAGGTTCTGAGTCCGAGTCCCAGACTCGATGACGTGTTTCTGTGTGGTTTCCTGCCACAGTCCAACGACATGCACATTAGGCTAACTGGCTGCTCCGTAGATGTGAGTGGGAGTGTAAATGGTTGTGTGTTGCCCTGTGATGGTCTGGCGAACTGTTGAAGGTGTACCCTGCCCTCGCCCAGAGTCGGCGGAGATGGGCGCCAGCCTACCCGCGACCCTGATTAAGATTAAGTGGTTCAGGAAATGAATGAATGTATATATATATATAAACTCTGGATAACATGTTAGCATGTTGACGCTGCTACCTCCATGTTAGATTTAACATACAGAACATGTGTGGGGCTCCAGTCCAGTACTTCCTGTGTTTATTAGCGTCAACGCTAAACCACCGTGTGCTACAGTTCACTCCTGTTGCCTACACACCACATTGCTAATCCATCAGACCACCTGTCTCGCAAACCTACAGGCAGGTAAACAACATGGCCGCCATGACAGGAACATTTACCTTTCAAATATCATAGGCCGGACATTAGTCATGGACAACTGAGAGCAAGCGAGAGAGCGTGAGAGAGCGTGAGAGAGCGTGAGTGAGAGAGAGAGAGAGAGAGAGAGAGAGAGGGGTGCCTGGTGCCTTTTCTAATTTCAAATGACAACCATCTGAGGTCTTAGGGCTCCTATTTTTATATGCTGTGAATAGTTCACACTGTTCCACTTCAATGAGGAATGCTGGGTAATTTATTCAAGATCATTGGGAAATTGTAGTGCGTTGCGTTCTGGGAGAGGTGCGACGGGGGATCCCATTAAGGGCGATCTGCTCGGAGAATATTATTCATGGTTGGGCAAATAGGCAGCGCTACATAATTAATGCACTGATGAAAGATTGTGAAACACACATTCGGTGGATTCAAAGTGACAGTGTTGTCATGGCAATGCGGTCACAGACACACACATACACGCAGACACAAAGGGACGCGCGCGCGCGCATGTAGAACAGGACGCGGCCACAAGACCCGGAAACACTGCCTCTGGTGTGTATCTGATATAAGAGTTCTGTACGCAACAAGACACAGACACAAACAAATCAGAATACACGCACGCACACACTTTCATCAGCCCGCCGTTTGCCAGTGGTGCGACCCAGCTGCGATTATCAGTGAAAACAGAAACAAAAACAAGTCAACATCTGTGCCGCCTACCAATCAGCTCTCTTAAAGGCGAGGATGTCCTCCAGCTGGAACAAATCGTGCTTTGTAAAAATTCCCAGCCTACTTTTTAAACGCATCCTGGGTTAAACGTAGAGTCTGCACTTTTCTAATCGCGCCGAGCCGCTTAGTCCTATTAGAATCGCAGGGTCAGCTCACTCTGGGCCAAGGCGGGGTACACCCGGGACAGCTCACCCAGTCCAGCACAGTTCCGAAACACACACACAACCTTTCACACTGACACTTTAGGACAGCCAGTTAGTCTATCGCGCATGTGTTTGGACTGTGGGAGGAAACCGGAGTACCAGGAGGAAACCCAAACAGGCATACGGAGGACATGCACAGAGGATGGACTCAAAGCCGGGGCCGTCTTGCTGTGAGGCAGATGTGCTAACCACAACGCCACCGTGCCGTCCTGGTGCTGGTCAGATCTCATTGCGAGCCATGTACGGAAAATTAGAAGAAATATGGTTTTGAGACACGGTTATTCTGAGGCAGGATATTTGTGTGTGTGTGTGTGTGTGTGTGTAGGCAGGACCAGGTTTGAGCGTGTGTCAAGGGACTCACATGGCGACATGAGGGAAGCTGTATGTAGGCAGCAGATGGCTGTGTGTCATCAGGAGGTGCAAATATGTGCCTGCAGGCAGCATGCGAGCGCGTGTGTGTGCGTGTGTGTGCGTATGTGTGTATGAAGTAGAGTGTTGTGCCCGAGGTGAGTCTGGATCCTGCTGGGTTGTGTAGCAGGAATAGCCATGCTGGTGGGTTGAATTCTCTGTGTTGTCTATCTTTCCCTGTCTGTCCCTCACACACACACCTCACACACACACGCACACACACGCACACATAGGAAAAAGAAGAAGTGAGGATCTCAGAAGTGTGTGTCTCAGGTGTCAACAGGATGGAGGGTGGGTGGGCGCTCTATATGGGGCAAACAGAGGAAACAGAAAACTGAATTAAAAATCAAGGTAGTTGTACACAAGTTATCAAATTACACACGTACGCACGTCTTTTTTTGTTGTGTGTGTGTGTGCGTGCGTGTGCGTGCTAATGCATGCCATGAATTATGCACAACCCACGTCGATTCGTCATTTCCAGATGTCATAAGCTCTCGAAAAAAAAAAAGCTGCATGCATTACGATTTCACCTCGAAGTCCATGGAATGAAGAAAAAATGCACAAGTGTTGCAATATGTTTATTTTTGAGCGAGCAAAAGCTTCTTTTTGCTTGTTTGGAGCCGCTGCTGAGGCGAGACTGCGTCAGATTTATTTCCAGTAACGATTCTAATGAATACACAAACTGAGATTCTGCACTGAGAAAATGAGTCTCACTGAGTGCCTGCATAACGCGAACGTTAAATCGACGCCAAACACTGTTATAGAACCTTAAGAAGTTCTAGGGGACGGATGGATATAGAAATGTAGACCGTATTTTACAGTCAGTCTAATCAAACGTGTTTTTGGACCGAACCTTGTACTAGAGTTAAGCTAACATAGATGCATAGCAAGTAATTTCACACCAGATCTATTATATATAATAAAATATAGCGAGAGAGACAAAGATGGGCGGCACGGTGGCGGTGCGGTTAGCACATCCGCCTTACAGCAAGAATGTCCAAGGTTTCGGCTCCGCACAGCAACAAGGTGCGTGACTATCAACGTGGAGATAGCAAGTTCGAATCCTGGTTGACACCGCAGACATCCACGACCGGGAGTCCGTGAGAGCTAATTAGCCGAGCTCTCACAAGAGGGAGGGATGGCACACGCTCCCCTGTCACACAGCGATCACCAGCCAATCCATGCGCGTCTGTTACTCATTCGTTCAAAAGGGGGTGGATATCGCTTTCCCGTAACAGTTTGCAAAGAGGTTGGTGGCAGCATCGCATGCCACGGAAGGGGGGCATGTGCACGCTCATGCCCCTCCCTGGTTGGTGGTGGTCATATAGGACAGGAAGGGGACACTTGATGGGTGGGAATTGGATACGACCAAAATTATGGGGGAGAAATAAACAGAAAAAAAAAAAATCGGCGAGGATGGAGTTTGGAGCCTATCTCAGCCGACGCTGTGCAAAGGCGGTGTACACCCTCAACAGCTCACCATACCACCGTAAGGCCAGTACACTTACATCCATGTGCACGCCCATGCCAGCATGATTAAAAGATCCCTCCTGGCTGAGCCCTGGACTAGAACCCAGGACCTTCTTGCCTGAACCCAGGACCTTCTTGTTTTCTGACATTTTTGTCTCATAAAACACTCTTTAAAAAAAATCCGAACTATGTAACAGAGTGCTATTTTCTGCCTCGTAAAACTCGCAGTCTGTTTTCACAGAGACCGCCTACTAGTCATTAATATTCATAAATCAGACCAATAATTTCATTAATATTCATTAGCTTGCTAATAGCTTTCTCGGTGAAGGAAGAAGCCCAGAAGCCCAAAAAAAGAAACTTTACCCGGAGATTATAGTAAGTTTTGCTTCAGGGGAATGAATGATGGATTTATTTCATGCACTTATTTTCTTCAGACTTTTTTTTTCCCTCTCGTCATTCTGAGCAGAAACGTGAGTGCTGCGCCAAATCATACATGACATGTACTGAACAGTATATTTAAAAAGTACAGCACTAGCTGTCATGATTGCATATGGATTGCGATGAAGCCCGGGAGGGTCCACGCTGACCCAGTCACTGCTGGTTATTCAAATCGATTGCTTGAGTGACAGAAACACAGTTTGCGATTTTGAATCGATTCGGTTTGGACTTCACCAGACCAGAGCAACCACCATATCGAGATATTTTCTCATTGTTACTGCAGCTCACTCATTTGCCGAACCATCTGATCCTACTGTCAGGGTCACAGGAACTCAGCCAACATTGGGCGAAGGCGGGGTACACCCCGAAGAGCTTGCCGGTCCGTCACAGGACCAACACGCAACCATTCACACTCACAATCACAACAAGGGGCAATTTGGAACAGCCGATTAGACTAAAATGCATGTTTTTGGATTGTTGGAGGAAATTAGAGTACCTGGAGAAAACCAACACAAGCATACAGAGAGGACATATACAGGAAACACAGAAACACCCTTGTCGAGCCTGGGACTCGAACCCATGACCTACTTGCTGTGAGGAGGATGTGCTAACCACTATGCCACCTTTGGGCCCGCTATAGTCTACATGTTTAACACTTATTCCTATTATGAGACCTGATCGGCTATCAGCCATAAAGGGCGAGATGAAGAGCTTGATTATATCCACGTCCCCTAGATTCAGATAATTCAATAACATCAACAGCACTTAGAGAGCGCAAACCTCCACCAAGCCCAGCATATATCGCTATTTCATCCTATATGTTAAATAAGCCTTTAAAGAATTCCTGCATCCACAATTTGATCCAGGGCATCTTCAAAATGTAATCAAGTCCCACCTCTGTTTGAAATTTCTTGAAAATCATCATGTAAGTTTTTCGTCCTGCTAACAAACAACGACACAAACCAAAGTTACACCTAACGTCCTTGGCAGGGGTAATGATCAAGGACTGGGTTGTGATGTTACCTGGAAACTCCTCTCTCCTCAAGGCTACCTTACTAGAAAACGCACCTTGTTACCATGTTACCTTGTTACCAGAGAAACGATAACATATTAGTAGCATTACCTGTGAGCCAGATCTTCTGACCAATCAGAGTTTACAATACAACATGATGTCGCTATAGCACGTATGTGTCCTTCTTTCTTCCTAGCTCGGAGAAAAGTCCATCAGAATTCGAACCTTACCATCTGAAGCTGGAGGAGTGTCTGTCTGCTGATCATATTCCCACTCCGGAGCACATCCAAGGATACGTGAAAAAAGTAAGTTGTTGCTGTTTGTTTATTTGACTGACTGATTGAACGAGTGATAGATTTTTGGCCGCGCTGTACCTCGTACGCCCATCCTGTCCCCGTGTCGGATCCAGACGTGTGAAGAGCAGCAAGACGAGCTCTTCGATATGAACGATCGTCGGACGGAAATCCGAATCCGCGCAGGCATCACTCATCCTGTGATTGGATCGATATTAAAAAGCGAAAGGGCCCCATACGGTTCAGCGTTTGCGTGAACTTGTTTCTGTGATATGCATATCTACCAGAGTTATTACTTCTCAAAGAACCATCACAACATCAATCTTTCACGGCTGCGTCGCTGAGGGAAAAAAAAAAGAAAAGGAAAAAAGAAGGAAATGATTCCGTTGCCCTTTTCTCCGACGACAAATGAATTACTATCAGGGCCGACGAGCGACACAGCGACGGCTTCTTATCTGTGCAATTTCATTTGCGGTATTGTTGCAAATGTAATGACGGACCCCGGGCGTATATGTGCAGTAATGCATTAAACAACGCAGTCAGAAAGGATGGGATGGCTCAGTGGGTTTTAATGTTAGACAGAATAAACTGGCGCAGAGTCGGCAGAGTGACTTCGTCGCCATCAGCGTATGAGACCTCAGGCTGGGTTTTATTAAAGCAGCGCAATGGAGAATGGCGTCATTAGCATTTCTTGACAGCTAACAATTCAATTTCACTTGATGAGAAATCGCATATTCGCTTCCAAATGCAAACTGACAAAGGCGAAGGGGGCTGGGGGGGTGTTGAACGACCGATTTCAGGACACGCTGAGCACAGCAAGGCCTTGGATTAAAGCCACACTAATCAGGGTAGTTAATACTGAATAAGCCAATTCCAGCAAGCGAGGGTGGCCTGGTTTGTAAATAATTGCTTTGGATACAATGTGATTGTTGGGAATAACGTGGATTATTATTCAAGCCTGACACTTCTGACAATAAAGAGAGCTTTTCTTTCGACTATAAGACAATCAAGTCTGTTTTTTTCTCCTTTAATACACACGAAAGTAGGATTTATCCCCTTTTTCTCCATTTCTAGCTAAGACAGAGATGCAGCAGCGCATTATTCCTTCAGTCTATAGCACTCACGCTAATCAACAGCATCTTGTTTACCGTTGAGTAGTCTAGTCGAGTCGGAGCTAATATTCCTCCTCTTTATCGTTCATCAAAGGGATTCATTCCAAGAGTTTCTTTGTTTCATTTTCCAAACCGGTTTATACTTTTAAAGGGTTGCAGGGAGGCTTCGAGCGAGGGCGGGGTACACCCTGAACAGCTCGTCAGATCACATGGCCACACACAATACATCACACTCACTTTCACGAGGGTAAAATAGCCTCAGACTGTGGAAGGAAACCCGAGCACCCAGAGAAAGCCCTGCAAGCCTCGGCATACGATTTTTCAAATTGAGACAGAAATCTGACACCTTGACCTCCTGAGGGTCGAATATTAATAATATATTATTCTGTTCATATAATGTATTAATCTGTATCCACCATCTGTGTGTTTGAAGGGGGGGGCGGCGGCGGGGTGGGGGTGGGGGGGATGTGGGGGGGGGCTAGGGTTATGAGTGTGGGTGTGTTTCTGAGGTCCTTCGACCTCTAGCAGCATTGTATTTATTTATTTATTTATTGAAATTTTTGTCACTACTTGATGTTTAGACCTCACCGCCTTTCCTGGTGTCCCGCTGCTTTATTCTGAGAGCATCCTCTGACAAAGTCAAGGTCAGGTCCCACCCAAAAAAAAAAAAAAAAAAAAAAAAAAAAAAGTGGGGGTTGGGGGTGGGGGTGGGATGGTTTCACAGAAAATTGCTCTTTGTTCCGGATCTGAAAACTTCACGCTGTGCTCATGTCTGTGAATAAAGAAACATTCATCATCCACAGCATGGGGCTTTTTGTTATAAAAGTTAATCAAATATATCATTACACACTTTAAACACTCGTTTATTACCCATAATTCCTCTGTTCATCGACTACTCAATCAACAATACTATAATTCAGCATATACAGTATATAATGTAATGAGTACATTTATTCATTCATTCATGCATTTGAAAAATCCTGCCAGGGTCTCATGGAGGCTGTGTTCTCCTCGTGCTTGCGTGGGTTTCCTCCGGGAACTCCAGTTTCTTCCCACCGTCCAAAGACATGCACATTAGGCTAATTAGCCGTTCCAAATTACCTCTAGGTGTGAGTGTGAGTGTGAACGGTTATGTGTGTGTATGTGTGTGTTGCCCTGCGATGGGCTGTTCAGGGTGTACCCCTCCTTCACCCAGAGTCGGCTGCGATGGGCTCCAGCCTCCCCGCGACCTTAATTAAGATTAAACGGCTTAGAAAATGAATGAAAGAATACGATGTAAAAAAATGAAACATGTTCATAGTGTGACAGGACTTCACACAGCAGGAGTGCGCTGTCTGCGGATGTGTTTATTACCATCACTGCATTCCTACTGTTCATTATTCAGCAATAAAAATAATGAATACATACCTGATAATGTAATTTTGGAAGCAACAATTTTGAATCTTTATAATAAATGCTAGTAGATATATCGAATCAATGGGAAAAGCTTGTTCCAACACCATTTCCTTAATTTTCATGATGATTTATGGCACCGATATGCATATTGACCTGACACTGACTCAATTAGTAGAGTTTTCTCTGCATTATATATAATCGTCCCTCCTGCTTTCAGTCAATTTTAATTAATTTACGTTAATTGAATTTTAATGGAGACTAGATTCGTCATGTCCATTTTCTGAAATCTACTCTGGGCGACGTCATGGCATTTGTTCAAGAAGCATCCCTATCCATTTTACGGTGGCTGCACTCAGTCTCGTATGCTTGTTTTTTTGTTTTTTTTTTTAATCAAGTGAATGTGCGACCTTCAACCCCCAGCAGATTCAGGATGCAGCCGACCAGGGCATCGAATTTTCCGGCTTCATCCAGGAACCAGCTGGTCTCCACCCTCGCGTCACATCACGAGGATGCCTCGGAGAGGCTTCGCTGTCTTTGCACTCCAGTCCAAGTTCTCTCCGCTGCTCCGAACTCACGGCAAGCCCGAGTCATCAAGGCGAGAGCGGTGCCGAAGACTGGGCTGCAGACGGAGAAGCAGAAGTGCCAAGAACTTCCGGAGATGCAGGTACTGATTTTGTAAACTCATGAAATGGTCCTGTGTTTTGGTGGTGATAGATAGTACATTAATCATTAGCACGTGATTGTCGTTACAGCTGGAGACGCTCTCTCTGATGTGATGTCCACTGTTTCCAAATCGGAGTGTTGTGATGGAGACCAGGAGGACCTAATATCACCCAACAACAAAACAAAAGACAAGCACGGGAATGAAAACCCCAGCAGGCCCTCTCTGGGCAAATGTGGTGAGGACATGATGTGTGACATGTCAGTACTGATTTCAGCATTGTGTTCTCTGACCCTTTTTGCAAATATAGCCTGAAACCCCTGAACTCCTTCTGGTGAAGCATGGTGGCGGCGGCACCATTTTCAGAATTAGTCTGAACAGAATTACTCCTCCTCCTCCTCTCTTCATCGCTTCTCTTCCTCTC
>JBCNYG010000004.1:2814218-2827128 GCA_039654305.1 Porochilus rendahli | reverse complement strand
CCCCCCCCCCCCCCCCCCCCCCCCCCCCCCCCCCCCCCCCCCCCCCCCCCCCCCCCTCCCCCCCCTCCCCTTCTGCTCTGTTTGACACTTTACAAATCACCGAGGGAACTCTGACTTCATTGCGTGCTTTCCAAGGTGAAGTGTGCTACAGTAGGAAAGTGATGTAGGTGATGATGCTTCAGAGTAAAGAGGGATAGGGGTGCGTTAAGAACCATGCTGGAACCAGTGTTTGATGGGGATCCCAGATTTTCCAACAAATGTGTCAAATATGTAGAGTTAGTGCTGTTTCCGGAAGGTGCCGGTGTTGGGCTAAATGTCAACATCATCATATTATTCTTTTCACGTTCGTTTTTCTTTTTTTGGGTTTAATAGGCAAGTGATGTTACATCATGCAGGCTGGAGAGTGCCGTATCTTGTAACCTTTATAGTACAGGTGTAACAAAATGGCACAAAATGTATTTCGAAGCGGGCGGTGTAGTCGTTTGCACGTTCGCCTCACAGCACGACGGTCCTGGGTTCGAGTCCCGGACTCGCCGAGGACATTTCTGTGTGTAGTTTGCATGTACTTTCCGTGCATGCCTGGGTTTCCTCTGGGTGCTCCAGTTTCCTTCTACAGTCCAAAGACGTGCCCATTAGGCTAATTGTTACTCACTCACTCCACTCACTCGTTACCCGAATCACTTACTCCTATTAGGCTGATGGGGAGTTCGGAGCTTATCTCCTCCGAGCACAGGGAGAACATGCAAACTGCACACAGACGCGCCTGAGCCCAGGATTCGAACCCTGGACCTTCTTGCTGTGAGGTTGCTTACCACTATGCCACTGTGCTGCCCTCCTTTAGGTTTATTGGTTGTTTCAAATTCAGAAAATGTCAAATGAAGGTTATTGTCACTCCCAGGTTTCACAAAAACATCTCAGTTCAGACCGATGCGTAGCGAGCGACTCTTTCAGCGTGTTTTCAACACAATAGATTGTCATAGGAGTAAATTGATGATCGCTGTAACCCTCCCTGGAAGCTTCTGGGTATATACGTTCACTGCACGATCTTCCATCTGTCATAACGCCACCCGTGTTCAGCTGATCCCCGAGCACTTCCACCCATCATCCAAATGCTGTCAAGTTTTCCTACCATTCCACTGCCTCGTCTGATTAATTACGGGCCTTTTTTTAAACTTTGCCGAATGCCGCAACGCAACACCGTCCAATACAGCTAATTAATCAAAGCCGTCCTAGATTTATGAGACGTTTCATGCTTTGTAGTTGCCAAACTCTGTAATGCTCGTTTTGTAATTAGGGAAGTTTAATTGTCTGCTTTGAGTCATTGTATGATTTGAAAGCCTTAGCATTGTTCTACCGTCAGTCCACGTTTCGAAATAATAAAGACCTCATTGTTATTCAGTGTTTCAAAGATTATACGTGTCAGTTCATTATGTTGAATTAAATTGAATAAAATTGCATTGGATGCTTTTTTAATTAGGTCCTTAATAAGTGTGAAACAATGTGATGTGTGAAGGTGTGGCCTATATGTCTGACAGTCTGAGTAAAAGAGGTGTGGCCTATATGTTTGTCAATCTGAATTAAGGAGGTGTGGCCTCTGTATTTCGAAATGATAGGTGTGGTCTATGTGGCGGTCAGTCTCAGTATCTGACATGGCTTAGTGGTGAAGGCTTTAGGGGTGTGGTTCAGAATACATAAGGTGTAGCTTAGAATGAAAGGAGGTGTGGCCTAGAGTGAATGAGGCGGGGTCTACAGTGAAGGAGGTGTGGTCTGAAGTGTAGGAGGTGTGGTCTGGAGTCAATGAGCTGTGTTTTGCAATGTAGGAGGTGTGACTAATAGTGAAGGAGGTGTGGCCAATAGTGAAGGAGGTGTGGCCTAAAACGAAGGAGATGTGGCTCAGATTGATCATGATATAGGCTAGAATAAAGGAGGTGTGTCCCAGAGTAAACGAGGTGTGGTCTAGAATGAAAGAGGTGTGGCTTAAAGTGAATGAGGTGTGGTCTAGAATTAAGGAGGTGTGGTTTAGAATGAAGGCGGTGTGGCTTAGAGTGAATGACGTGTGGTCTAGAATTAAGGAGGTGTGGCCAATAGGGAATGAGGTGTGGCTTAAAACGAAGGCGGTGCAGCTCAGATTGATCATGATTAGAATGAGCTACAATGAAGGAGGTGTGTCCCAGAGTGAATGAGGTGTGGTCTAGAATGAAGGAAGTGTGCTTTAGAATTAAGGAGGTGTGGCTTAAAGTGAATGAGGTGTGGTCTAGACTGGAGGAGGTTTTAGTTTAAAATGAAGGAGGTGCGCCTTAGAGTGAAGGAGGTGTGGTTTACAATGAAGGAGGTGTGACTTAAAGTGAATGAGGTGTGGTCTAGAATGAAGGAGGTGTGGTTTAGAATGAAGGAGGTGTGGCTTAAAGTGAATGAGGTGTGGTCTAGAATTAAGGAGGCTTAGAATGTGGTTTAATATTTACTCTAGAATGAATAAGGTGTTGCCTAGTGTGAAGGAGGTGTGGTTTAGAATGAAGGAGGTGTGGTTTAGAATGAAGGAGGTGGGCCCTTGAGTGAAGAGGGTGTTGCAAAGTCAAATCAAAATAGCTATAAATTACGTGATATTACATCTGCTGTTTTAAATGTGTCTCATCTCGTACAGAGGGATGTTCAGCGCAACTCTTGAATATTGATGTCTGAAGCCTGTACAGACAGGATGAAGTCTTTTTTTAAGGTCTACCCGACCACTCGTTTACATTTTAATAGGGTGAGCCCTTTCTCTCCCAGAGTCCTATTTTCCTTCTTTGATTCTGAAGCAAGGAAGATTAAACATTAGGCATGAAGGAAAAAGGAAAAGCGGCGGAACCAGGGGGTAAACGAGGCATTCGGTGTTGATTGCCAGCTCGTGCCACAGATCAGAGGTCTATTTGATGTCGGCAAAATCTCATAGGCTGAGTCGCACCGTGGGTGTGCGTGCCCCTGTGCGAAGGTGAGGAGGAGGATTTTTTTTTTCAAGGCTTGACCACATTAGGGACCCTCTAAGTGCTTTACTGCTCAGGGTGAGAGAAAGGAAGCAGTGGGTGAATGAGACAGGGTTAAAATGAAAAAAGAGAGCGAGAGAGAAGGAGAGATGGGGAAAGGGGGAGGGAGAGGAGGGGAAAAGAGAGTGTGAGGGCGATGAAGAATGTTTAGAAAAACAAGTTGGCCTCCATGGAGGATTCCAAACCTTATTTGAAGTGTGTGTGGTTACAGATACACACAGATCGTGTGTGTGTGTGTGTGTGTGTGTGTGTGTGTTTGTGTCTACTCTTGGACTGCACAGCTCTTGAGGTTTTTTATGAGTTTATATGACTTTTATATGAGTTGAGAAACTCGGCGCACCCCCGCTGCTCATGGTGCAAACTCAGCTCCTCTTTACTTCCTTTTTCCTTTTTCCTTCCCCCAAATATCTCATAATGATAGAAAGAGAGAGAGGTGAATATTTTTTTAGAGTGTGTGTGTGTGTGTGTTTTCCCTTTAGCACAAGTCACAACCACTTCAGGGCTTTTTTTTCTGTAGTAATGTAGCCACTAATGAAATATGACCTGATATCCTAGTAGTACATTAACCAATCAAAACACACGATTGCTCATATCCGTATTCGACAAACACTACGTATTAACCGAACACAAGGCCACCCAGAGCACAACAACCGTACAACCAGCAGACACCCGGCAGAGTCCATTCCAAGTTTTTCCAGTTTCCTCCGGATTGAACGGAGCTCAAGTCACAAGAAACGCGTGCAAGTGGGGACGAACAGATTGTCAAGAACGTTCAAACTAGAAAAGTGTAAATGGCCGAACCTAACGGCTAATATGTTTCTCTTTGCTAATTTTTCTTTCTTTCTTTTCTGTTTTTTTTTCCAAGTGATGGAAGTGTGTCCACTAAGCAGATCGTGTTTTTCCAGAGACCAATACTGCCCCTAAAGAGGAGACACTCTAAGGTGCCGAACACACACACACACACACACACACTAACTAACACACAGCTTTTACTCCGCTCCAATATCTTTCCTCCGGAGAATATTCGGAATGCTGCCCAAACATTCAGAGAGCTGGCTCATATACACCAGGGTGCAAAAGTAATTAATTAATAACATTTGTTTCAGTGTTAATTAGTTCCAGTGGAGTCTGCACAGTTTTTTTTTTAAACCCTACTGGTTGTTGGACTCTTGTCCGTGTGAATGTACAACAGCACCAGGGATGAGTCCTGTGCCACGAGATAGCAATTGGATTTGAATGGATCGAACCGTGATAAATTACCACCCCTCACCCCAGGACCTATGAGCGGATCTATAGTATAGACTGCTTACAGCTCTCTAAATGAGGAATAAAACACTTCAGGATGTGCAATTATTGAGTTCTGGAGTGTTTTACTCCTCAGATTTACAAGCAATTTGCTAAAGGTTATACTAGCTGACTACCTCCACCAGGGCGTTGCTTTCATCTCTATTTGTTAGGTAGTTTTTTGTTTGCGTGCAACATAACCCAAAAAATGACGCACAAATAGAATTTTTTTTTCCTGAGAGAGTTTGGCGTGGTACCTGTAGCAAACCATAAAAGTTTGGAGGTGACCCGTGCATGGGATCATGTTAAAAACAGTTCCGGAAATCCCGAAATACACCCGTAGGAATAGATTCATTAATATGGGTCAATATGTTCATCAGACATCCACTAGGAGGAGACATTTGATTAGAACTATGCCAAGCTATAACTAGACCAGTCAACTTGACTGACTGTCAACTATTATGTGTAAACTAAAATTAATATGCAGCACATAGTTACTCGATAGTATGATACTTTGGTGACAGATACAGATTTAGCAATATGGATAAAGGGGAGATATTTTGCCTTTTCCACTTTCTTGACCCATAAAAGTCTTTTAATTAGCTGGCCTTTTCCTATTGAAGACCCAACCCCTCCCCTTCCCCAAGCACAGCGGTATCTCCAGCCATCCTCTTCAACGGCAACCCATATATACAGGATGCTCTGCAGTCTCTGGAATGGCTTCAGAAAGGTGACCAATCAGAGCAGAGTATTCACAGAGCGCAGAAGGACCATAAATATGAGGAGGAATCCAAACAGGCCACCCACTGCATACACACTCAAAATCAGCGTTTCAGGAGAGGACAGGAAGCAGTTTCCTAAAGAACTGTGGAGTTGTTGCGTTAGGAATCATACTTTAGTGCCCTACTGGTGTCCAAAATGTAAAATACAGGTCAGAAAATGGGAATAATATGCCTTTATCACTTTAGGTAAAGTGTCCCTGTGTTAGATGTTACTACGGAAAGGATAACATACCAGAACAAGTACATCTCTGTAAACCTGTGATTTGTCTGAAGCTCATTTTATAAAAATAATCAATAATTTCTGACTTCATTTTCTGATTTAATGCTTAATGCTGATGTTTGCCCTGTCACTAATTTTACTATATTGTTTTCCAGAAAATCATCTTCAGAACCCGAAAGAACTCAAGCAAGAACTCAGTCAGAGAGACGCTGAAAAACAAGAAGAAGAAGAACGCAGTAGAGAAGGAGCTGGACGATCCAAGGATCCAGGATGGAGCAGAGAAGGAGCCTAAAGGGAACACAGAGACGGCAAATGAAAGCGAGGGAGGTGCAAATGACGAGACAGATGGAGAGACGATGCCAAAGGAACAAGAAGAGCTGGAGGAAGGGGAGAAGAAAATGGAAGAGGTTGAAGCGGAAGTGAGGAGAGAGATAGATGGGAAAAAATGCACTAAGAGAAAGCAAGACGAGGCAGACGATGAAATAGAGACACTTTCTGATGTGAAAAATGGAGAGATGGAGGGTGATGAGGTGAAGAAAAGTGGAGAGGAAAACTACCATCTGCATAATGGCATAGATGAGCAAGAGCCATCAGCCAATGAGGCGCAAGATGAAAACTCTATTGATGTGGAAGACATCGATTCGGCCAATCAGGAATAAGAATGCTGTTAAAACTGCCTCTGCTGCCGTGAATGTCACACCAACACCTCGTCTGTTCTCGTAATCTGCTCTGAGCGCCTTTAAACCAGGATGTAAATGACCGTTTCTCACTATGTCTGAGGTTTATATCAGTATAAGCACTGGATTTTAAGACCACATAAAGATGCGAATGATGTACATAAGGAGCTCAAGACTGATGACACTTTTTCTTCACCTAGTTCAAAAAATAATAAGCAGCAGATGCTCAAATAATACAAGGAATGGCAGAGACCATTTTTGCGAAAGGCAATCTGTTCTGAAGGAGATATCATCACCTCTTTTTGTTTACATGTCTGATAGTGAAAGATGAGTCACCAGTTTGTGAGGTTTGGCAACTTTCTAGCCACAGCCATTGTCCGGTTTATCAGACCTATACCTTATACCTTATATTGCGTGTGCATTGAGGGGAATACACCCTGGAGGAGATACCAGTCCAAAACCAAATATTACAAACATCCATTCATTCACCAGTAAACTAACCATTACATTAATTTATTACACTTTTAGAGACCATTCCACTTTGTAGGACCTTCATTAAAAGCTACAAAACCATTCATTGGCCCCAAAAGCTGTTTATATTGAGATATCTGCTAATATGAACCATTAAAAACCATTATGAACCATTATAACCCTTTACAAACAAGCTGGAACTGACAGAAACTTCAGCCAAATCATCAAACGGCCAACATCTGACCAGACGTTCCTGATTTAAAATTTTTAATAAATGGAGTAGATAAATCCTTTAGAAAGCCATAAAACTATCAGGAATACAGGTTAACCCCTGGTTCAATGCTAGGACCAATTACATTGTGATAACTTTTTATTTTTTGTTACAAGCCGTTACAAACAAACAGGAAACAACAGAAACCACTCTCAGTCTATCATCCTTAGTGTTTTGTGGTATTACAAATCATTATAGCGCAGTGCAAACAAACAAGAACCAACAGGAACCTTACCGGGATCACTCTACCCTATTCATCAATGGAAAGAGATTACCAAAGGAACACCTCTGACCTGAAATTATTTTGTGGACCCCTTTGTCCACAATTCAGTTGAATTTCTGTTGAATGGGGTACAGTAATAAAATAGAAATCTTTAAAACCATGAAATCACTGCATGCATGGTTCAGTACTAGGACCGTTTTAATTGTGATATTTTAGTGTTTATTGGTATTATGGACCATTATAAACCATCATCGACCAACAGAATTTGGCCAGTCCTATTCTACCCCCATTAATCAAAGGAAAGAATTCACCACAGGACCACCTCTGGCCAGATATTGCTTAAAAATAGTCCATTTATAGCACAGGATATAAATATATGTATGTAAAAAGCTGCTATTAGTGTATGAGACATCGCTGTGGTAGCTGATAAAACGGAAAATCGTTGTAGCTAGGATGCAGATGGACCTGATAAACTGGCAACTCCGTGTATACAGTTACTCTTACAATGCACACTGAGCAGAACAATGTTTTGAGCTGTCAGCATTAAAGGAATATTTTGATGCCAGCTGAAAGAAGCGTTTCCTATTTAGAGACAATCTACGCTGACTCTGCAGCAGACTTTTTTTTCCCCCCTCCCTCCTTTTGGTGTATTTCTGACTCACCGAGGTAATGAATGTCAAAATCCCCCGATGTCTGCAAAATCTCCCGAAACCAAAATGAACAGACTCTCAGGAGCATGACAGACAAATGAGGTCCTAATCCTCGCTACCACAAAGCAACTGTTACCACGCGAGCAGCGCAACATCCATTTTAAGGGCACCTAAACTAAACGTCCGTGACCTTTGGAGCATCCACAGGATAAGGACGCACCTATTAGCTGAATGTCATGACCGCTCATTTATTTGTAACGAGCGATGGGAGTCTCATTCAACCCTCGCTCCATAATTCATTTTTACGCTCTGACAGCAGATGTGTGCTGTCATACGACTCAAAGCGTGAATTTCTGTCCGTGTTAAAGATGTTACGGTTTCAAAAGCAGAGCTCTTGTGAAGGGGGTTTCGAAGCCGACGCTGCGCTCCTGCCCGTCGCGCCTGAAGGGATTATGATGTAAAACGACAGGGAGAAGAATTTTAGTGATCACATGATGCTTTCTGTAACTTCCAGGACAAAGATTAAGCTCAGGAGTCGAAGCGATTTTCCACTGAGAATCACCAGTGACGCTGGTGATTAGCACAAAACTTAATCTGTGCTCGGTATACTGGCCAAGCTAGAGTTTTTAATGCTTGTTATTTCATGTGGCGAGGAGAACCGAATAACAGATAAATGTGTGTGGATTGTGGGCTGGCGCTCTTTACCCTCAGTAATTTATCCTGGCTCCTCTTGTCCTCGCGGTTTCGCCGTTTCTTCCTCCTTTGCTTCGTTTCTATCGAGATATCAAGCGTTTCATTTTTACACTTTCAAGTCCCACATTTCTGAGGAGTAACATCAGGTATAACATACACACAAGGGTTAAAGACGAAAAGGAACTGCACTGTCATGTAGTATCATAGCAGTGTCTAGTATTAAAGGATACAAACTTAATAATAACTGGTAAATAAAAAAGAAATGGGAATACTATTAATAGTATGTAAAGAAGAATGTTTGAAGATACAAGAAATATCATTTTGCCAGCAAAAAATTTAAAAAATTGTCAGTAATAATGTTTTTTTGTTGTTGTTTTTGTTTCTGTTTTTTTTTTTTTTTTAGTTGTGTAGATTTCTTACTTGAGTTCCATACATCAGCTACTGTATGAATCGAAGTATCGCTAAAAATGTGCCTTATACAGAGATGGACAAATTGCTAGCCCAGATTTGTTTTTTTTTCTTTTGTTTTCAATTCAATTCAATTCAGTTTTATTTGTATAGCGCTTTTTACAATCGACATTGTCACAAACCAGCTTTTGTTTTGTTTGGTTTTGGTTTTTTTTACACTTTATCAGCAGACCCCTAGAATCAACAACCCTGAAAAGAAATTGGTATAAAGTAACATTCCGAGTCCAACCACCTGCTGCACTACACACATTGGCCGAGGCGTGATCTGGTGAGAAATATTTGCAAAAATTAGCATGTGATCTGTTCAGAATCAGGAAAATACATGCATGTAGAGTGAGACTGATGAAATCGAGCAAAATAATATCAAAAACAGAATCATATAAAGCGCAATGCTGTCTTACAACATCTTATACATATCCATCCATGTATTAATCTACTAACTAGGGTTGCAGGGAGGCTGGAGCTTATCTTAGGCGACTTGGAGTGAAGGCAAGATGCAACAAAAGATGACGCACAGGATTAGAAACGTTGTTTGAGGAGAGTAATAATTATATTATTAATATAATGCATGTTATAATGCTAACAAAGTTAGCATTTTTTAATTCCAGGCTAAATTCAGTAAAGTAGCTAGAAGCTCACAAATACTGTAAAATTATTAACTGTTTACTGAAGGCGATTCTGTATATTAAATTTAGCCACACCCACTTAGCCAGAGGCACATGATTGTTTTAGTATATACTACATGGGAACATAACAAAAACAGACAAAAAACAATAATTAAACGATTTATATTGTTTATTCCCTCATTTTAAAATCATGACGAACACAGGTGAGCTCAGAGTGAATGAGTGTTCAGGTGCACATCTTTTTAACTCCCTGTAAAAGTTTAATAAATACTACACAGAAATGCAAGCAAAGCAAACTAAAACTCGGTTTTTCTGGTTTAAATTTCAATATTTCACCGTGACAGACAGGTCAGGTGAGCTCTGTGTTTTGAAGTTTAGTATGCACTACACCATAACCTGTAAAGGTGTTTCAGTATGGACTACACCGAAACGTAAAAAAAGCAAACTAAGATTAGATTTTTATCGTTCAGATTTACAAACTTCAACCACGACAGAGACGGATCAGTTCAGCTGTGCACTTCTTGTGGATTAGTTATTTATTTATTTTCATATGAAAGCGTGATAATGTGGACGCCGTCGATAAACGTCCGGCGCTGCGATCCAAAGATTATCCACTCTGCATAATGTTTTTTAACCCCGAGATAATGTCCAATCAGATTGCGCCATTCCTGTGTAGGATATACTAGTGTTATATAATTTAAGATAGCACTGTTTATTCAAGCCAATAGAAACATCTTGTGGGCAGGATAAGGGGTTAATGATTTGTCCATCCCTGATTATGATTCTATTATTTCTTTCTTTATTTCTTTATTTATTTTTTAATAGTACTCCTGGACAGGAACCATCCCAATAAAGCCCCCCACCCCCACCCCGTCCTTTTTACACTTTTGCACACCCTTTTTCGTCTTTGACCCTTAAATAAATAAATTTTAATACCTTTATTCTCCTAAACGAGCCAGAGAGACTCCGTTCATGTGACGTTTCCTCAGCTAAACAATGCTAAGTGACCTTTTTTCACATGTCTTGTGATGGATCAGCTCCGGATCATCGCTATGTGATGCCGCTATTGTCTCTCGCGGAGTTTCTTATTACCGTACCGAAAAATCTTTTCGCCCGCTCATCCTCATCTCTTTTCAATCCTGAACTGATTAACTGTTCCGTTCTCCTGACAGGTGGTTAAGTGTACTTTGCGTTCTGCTGCTGTCACGTCTACCGCGTGTGTAATTTGCGTACGTAATTCAGGTTGTCTGTCTTACACTTTGTCCGTAGTGCTGAGATAAGATTCGTTCGTGTTGATTAGCAGTCAGGTTTAGAGCGCTCTGTGAATCGTGACTACCTGAAAAATGGCCTTAAACCAAAATCAGCCGTTGCTTCGTAGATGCTGGACGTCGAAAGGGACGAACGTGTTTAGACGATTAATGGTTTGTGTCTGCTCGGTGTATGACGTATATACCACCATCAGTGTCCTGTCATATCTTATGTGTACATGAATTCAGTCGCGACCCCGCCGGCTTTCCATAAAGACACGTTTCGGTCTCAGTCGATTCCTCCTGCCTGTAAACGAGGCCGAGGGGAAAAAAAACAAACGTAGGAGACGAAGCCTTGTGGCATTTACCCCTGCTGAGGCTAATGGACTATTCGACCCCCGCCTGGAATGTTCTTGCCCCTCGTGGACGGAGCTAATACGCACTTTGCTCGTTTTTACACAACCTTTTCGTGTGTCAAAAACGGCTGCGGTGCAGAGAAAGAGAGGTCATTAAGCATAATAACCCGGAGTTCCTTCAGTCCATTTCTTCTTTGCTTTGTTACCTGGTGTGCTAAAAGGGGGCCACGGATATGGGAGGTCTGCTTTGGCCACTGGATAGGAACAAAAAGAGGTTACTCTTTAAAAAAAAAAAGAAAAGAAAAGAAAGAAACAAAAGAAAGGAGGATTTGGAAGTTTGTCACTTTTTAATTATTGTTATTATTATTGTTGTTGTTGCTGTTGTTGTTGTTGTCCATACAAACTGTTTGTATAGCATTATCACCATAAGTGCAGCCTGTAAGTAATTGGATATGATCATGTTTTTGTTTGTTTGTTTGTTTGTTTGTTTGTTTATTTGTTTGCTTATGACACACTGGATTTGTAAAATAATAATGACTATGAGATTAAAGAGCAGACAGTCAGCTTTAACGAAAGTGTATTTATATCTACATTAGGAAAATTTCCGGTATTCATTCACATCTAATGTGAGGAACGAAATAACAAAAACACTGTCAGCGTCTGAGTATTTACAGTCTGCCTTGTATGTTAAAGTCCTCTGTACAATTTGTATATTATAAATATGATTTATTTTGGTTTGCGTTTAAGTAACTCTGACATAAATATTCTAAATATGCTTATTGTACCCTGGTGCCGTGGTCTCGTTATTATGACTATTTATGTAAATTAGCCTTAATCAAACCTGCTTGCTAGTCAGGAAAGTCAAAGTGATGTTCGAGGAGTTCCGGAGTCATGTGGACTTTTCAAACGAGTCATTAGGGCGAATGAATCAATTTCAGTCACTGAATGATTCCCTTCTTTGCTTCAGTTGTCTCTGATGCACTTTGACTTTACAACCCATAAAAATAAAACGCTTCGTTTCTAAACGACGCCAATCATCAAATGACGCGACCGGGTGTCCATCAGAGCTAATAGGCCGAGCTCTGACAGGAGGGAGCGGTGGCACACCCTCCCCTGCCGTTCACAGCGATCATCAGCCAATCCATGGGCATCTGTGAGCCCATTTGTCAGGGGGGCGGATAGCGCTTCCCTTCCGAGTGTGTTAGGCCTCCTCCAGATGCACATGTGCAGCAGTTCGTAAAGATGCGGGTGGCAGCATTGCTAGATGAAGGTAGTCTTATGTGAAGGTGTGGTGAAACAAAGGACATGTTTTAAGATGTTTCAAGGCTCGGATGTGTCCTAATCTCCTCACGCAGCACTCTCCACCTGCAGTCATCATAGTCATCATCAGTTATTTAAGCCTCTAAGTGCTCTTCAGAGCTCAGCAAGTTTTAACCGCGAGCATTTTGTAAAGACTCCGCAGCCCAGCGAAGTGTTCTAGCAGACGTGAGAACCTCAGAGGGACACGAGTCTATAACCCCAACGCCGGCGGCACCGACCACAACCACTACATCCAATCAATGCCGCATCCATTACGGGATGACTCTAATGATGCTTCAGTTACCCAGAGTCTCTAAATAATGTATTCAGCACGGTCGGTTCTTCACAAGCAAGCTGAGAAACACGACATGTGTTCAACATGTGTGGAACATTCAGGCAACATTAGTTTGTCTGAGATTTCTTTGGCTCCAGTCCTGCAGTAAGTTTATATCCAAATCATATCTAATGTTTTAACGAGTGAAGAGCTTTAGAGATTTCAAGAAATGAAGGGAAATGACAAAAACTTGTCAAAAATTGCTGTTTATGCTCATTCATTCATTCATTCATTTTCTGAACCGCTTATTCCTAATTAGGGTCGCGGGGAGGCTGGCGCCCATCTCAGC
>JBCNYG010000004.1:2767841-2791808 GCA_039654305.1 Porochilus rendahli | reverse complement strand
ATAGAAACAATAAGAATAATAATAATAGAAACAATAATAATAATAGAAACAATAATAATAATAATAAGAAGAAGAAGAAGAAGAAGAATAGATACAATAATAATAATAATAATAATAATAATAATAATAATAATAGAAACAATAATAACAATAATAGAAATAATAATAATAATAATAATAATAGAAACAATAATAATAATAATAATAATAATAATAGAAACAATAAGAAGAAGAAGAAGAAGAAGAAGAAGAAGAAGAATAGATACAATAATAATAATAATAATAATAATAATAATAGAAACAATAATAATAATAATAATAGAAACAATAATAATAATAATAATAATACTGATATTGATGATGATGATGATGATGATGATGATGATGATGATGATAAACAGTAGACATAAACACAAATTATTAAAATACTTAATGAAGAAATGATGGGCAGTGGTGTCCCGGTGGTAAGTTGCTGGCTTACTGATAAAAGGTCGGGGGTTCAATCCCCACTATCACCAGGTCCTCACTTCTGTCCCCCCAGTGCAGCTAACTGGGTTATTAAAGGCCCGCCATGAGTCTCCCTGCCTGTGTCGAGAAGCCTATAAAAAAGCATTGCTGACGTTCATAAAGACTAGGCGACCGGGTTTCCCTCTGTGTTTTTCTGCCCTGCGATGGCCTGGCAAGCTGTCCAGGGTGTACTCTGCCCTCGTCCAGAGTCGGCTGAGATGGGAGCCAACTTCCCTGTGACCCTAATTAGGATTAAGGGGTTCTGAAAATGAATGAATGAATGAAGAAATGCTGGATGAAGGTAAGGGTTGCGTGGAGGCTGGAGCCTATCGTAGCCGACACTGGGTGAAGGCCGGGCACACAAGCATTCACACTCACACCTAGGGGCAATTTGGAGCAGCCGTTTGGCCTAATGTGCATGCTATTGGACTGTGGGAGGAAACCGGAGTACCTGGAGGAAACCCACGCAACCACAGCAATGTCATGTAAACTCCAGGCTGAAATGGCCTCATATACATATATATTATTAAATTATATTATATATGTTTGTGTAAGGTGGGTTGGAGTTATCCTACCAAATTTACTAAAATTCTACAAACAAGAAGTGACATATGAAGTCATTTTCATTTCCATTTTACACTGTTGGAGAGCCAGCGAAACGGTTTACTGTAGCAGTGACGTGAGAAAACCTTCAGGCAAAGCAGTGGCCACCTCTGGGTCCCAAAACAACGCCGGTCGCTAGGCAACCACACCAGGCGCGTAATCAGCACAGATGCGGCACACATGTGTGGGACTGTTTAAAACCACGCTGAAACCAAAGCTCTGGGTGTGGACGTGGAAGCGTTTCACACCACGCCGCAGGGCGATAAAGAGAAAATGAGGACTAGAGAGAAGATTCAGGTGGAAAGAAAAAGACAGGGGAAAAGAAACAGAAGTGATATATATGAGAGAGTGTGCTTGGTGCCTACTTGTGTGTTTTCAGTTAAATAAAGTAATATTCCAGATTTCACTTTCCCCTCTAAACACAAACACCCTCTGGTTCACGTGCTTGATGGATGCCATAATGAGGTAGAATGAGGTGAAATATCTCTTGTTGAAAATCTAAGCTTAGGCCAGCCCTGTAGCACGGCTGTCACCCGAGAAATAACAAAACACTGCTGCATACAGCCACACCGATTCATAATGACTGCCCCACCACCACCACCACCACCACCCCCCCCCCCCTCTGAAAACAACTGCTTATTCTGCACAGAACCGAACGTCGGACAGATTTTAGGTTCGCTGGACCATCGGGTGTCAGACACTCCTATTGATATATTTGCTTCTTTTGTGTTTGTTTGGCCTGCGAGGGCAGCGTTCTCTGTTATCTCTCTCTCCTTTCCGCCGTCGGTTCCTCCGCAGATATGAAACAGCAATCAGGGGCACTTTGAGCCCTTTATACAAAATATCGCTGCATTTTTACCTGTTTCTTGTCTATTCTTGGCAGCGTTAGTGTAGCATATCTGAACAACCGTTACTCCTGCTGCATTCTTCATCATAAGGGCGGCTGTGTGAGAAATGGAGTCTCGTCAGGCTAATGGTACAGGTGTCAGACACAGTTTGGCCCTCCGACACATTTTATGTGGCCAACAAGAGCTTTTACAGTTTAGGATTATCGTATATGGCGGCACGGAGGCATAGTGGTTAGCACGTCCGCCTCACAGCACGAAGGCCTGGGTCGAGTGTTTCCAGCTTGAGCGTCCTCGTGTGGTTTGCATGTTCTCCCTGTGCTTGTGTGGGTCTCCTCCGGGTACTCCGGTTTCCTCCCACAGTTAAAGGAACACGCACAGTAGGCTGATTGGCTGTTTTAAATCGCCCCTAGGAGTGAGTGTGAGTGGAAGTGTTGTCCCTGTCACGGCCTGGAGAGATGTCATCCCCAAGAGTCGGCTGAGATGGGCGCCAGCCTCCCCGCGAACCTAATTAGGATTAAAAGCGGTTTAAAATATCAATGAATGAATGAACGACTATCCTATATTTTTTTGCATCAACCGTTATCATGAAGTGTAATTCAGCATCCATCCACTAGGTGGAGCCAACCTATTTCATGTAATCAACTAGCTATTCGCAACTCGGGAAGGTTTTCTGGCTAGCTTGTCACTGGCAAACATTTTCAGAAAAGGAAAGCGAATAAAGGAAAAGAGGACAAATGCATAAACAAACAATATGACTTGGTCCCAGGTACGTCTTACCGCAGCGTCGTGTTGATCCGGGCTTCCATAGCTACGGCTTCCTTTCTTTGCGTCCTTGTTCCCTGGATTATCAAGCGATACATCTAGTGCTCTCTGACCTTAAACACCATCTACCCATGTGCTCTGGAATCCAGTATAATTCTCATAATCTCCAGACAGGCTACACCAACCCATGCCCCGCCCACTTCTCACCCCACTATGATTACATACAGTGAATAGCTATACACCGCACTCATTATATTAAAAGGGGTAAAGGGGCAGAATGTCTGGGTAATTAAAGCATCATTAGAGATGTTCAGTAATGGACCCAGAATTGATTAGATGCAATCTGCATGATTAAAGGGAGACCGGTGAATGGACCGTAGTGTTCTAGTGCAGACTCGTGTTTCTCTTAAGGCTTCTGTTAAACCTACATAGACAGGAAATGAGTTCTTCTGCCACCGACACAACACTGAACCCTGTTGAATTCGACTGGGCTGAGCGTAAGGCTGGGTGTTTGTTGCCTGCACGTATTTGATGAAACAATATTTTACTTATGTTTGAAGCTGCGTGTGATATATTCTTCGTGAGGCATTGACCAAAGGTTGACAGTTTTGTTATTTATTTTGATACACAAAAACTACTGTTGTGAATTTTATCAAACTTGGTGGAGGGGAGGGGCCTGGGCATGGAAAGAACCCCTTAAATTTTGAGGTAATCCATGGGATGCATGGTATCATGTTAAAAGAAAATCCTGAAAAATGCCTATTTTTTATTTGCCTAGGGCAGAATTTTCATCCGATGCCCACCAGGGGGAGACATTTCATTATAACCATGCCGAGTTATAATAATCCATTTGTGCCTGGCGGGAGTACAGTATATAATTATTTATTTGTCGTTTCAGGTGAAATATAATATAAAACACATACATAATAAGTGAAACATTGTTTTAAAAAACACTGCTACACACTCCTTTCAGAAAGGCTGTTTAAAAATGGGAACAAGATTTGGATTTCCCACGTTGCTCTCACCACGAATTACTTATTCAGCACAGAAATGAGAACACGGCTTGTAAAAAAAGCATCTCCATAGAGGCAGCTCATTTTGTTCAGAGCTCTGGTCATGCTCTAACTCAGCATTTCCAAACCGTGTTTGTTTCCTTGATGAGCGATGATCCGCTGTTGTGGAGGGATAGAAGTTCATCGCTGATGAACTTCGGGGTTCTCTCCAGGCTGGCAAATACACTCGACCTGAGCACCACTGAGAGTAGCGTGAGTGCAAATCTCGGATTTACTGAACTTTAATGCTTATTAAGAATAAAATAATTCATATAGCTACCACACTGTTCCATCGTTATTTAGCGCCGCCAAGGAGGTTATGTGCAGATTGTCGTGAAATTTCTCCCAGAGGCGGGGCTTGATTTAGGAGGTGACCCACATCAACTTCTGGACCCATGAATTTTTACAGTATTCTTTAACACTCTGAGAAAGGACGATATTATTATTATTTTTTAACATACGGCAGACCCAGCAGTTTGTTTGTTTAAATTGGTGGAGGTTTGCACTCTTGGTGCGCTCTTGTTTCGTTTACTATAACAGCAAATCGAAGGCTGCGGATTATAAGTATTGGAACAACTATAGGTGACCGACGTGTCGAAGACTCAATGTATTCCCATCTTCACGCTGCTTGCGGTCTAATTTATGACATCACACAATGTCATATTAGACATCTCTAAACCACAGCAGTCAATAGCCATGAATAGATTACCGTAGATTGTAAAACCTAAAGGATCTGGTTTATAATCACACTCTATACACACGGCTGCAGCAAACATATAGTTCTCGAATGTACTGTTCGACTGCCGATACGGACGATTGGAAAGGATAATTGTGTTTTGCTGTGAAAAATGTGGCTAATTAATATAAGTGGCATTGTGATCAGTCTTGCTGGAGGCTCTGCTGCTTACGCTACAACACTAATGAGTAGTGTATTTAATAAATCAAGGATAAATGCAGCTGAAAGCCGTAATAAAGTCTATTTGAAAAAGGAAATGTGGCAGTTAAAACTAAAGTTTTTATTCCACCCTCAATAAAACCGAAGCACCTTTTGCCCCCTGAAATGAGGATGTTGCACTGAGTGCGTCTGAAATGATGCACTGCTCTATATTTATACCGGAGCGATACTGGCTTCTTGATTCCGATTGGTCAGAAGGTGTTTAATTTCGCATAACGTCCATCCTGAGAGAGATTCTGGCTGGGAGACAAATCACGTGATTATCAAACGCACTCATTCGAATACATCATTGTTTCTATAGTGACTAATGTAGGGCAGCACGGCGGAGTAGCGGGTAGCATGTCCGCCTCGCAGCGGGAAGGTCCCGGGCCCGTGTCCCGGGCTTGGCGAGGGTGTTTTTGTGCGGAGTTTGCATGTTCTTTCTGCGCTTGCGTGGGTTTCCTCCTACAGTCCCAAGACATGCACATTAGGTCTTCATCTTCATCGTCATTCGCTTATCCCGGGGTCGGGTCGTGGAGGGTGCAGCCTAAGCAGTGAGGTCCAGACGTCCCTCTCCTCAGCCACTTCTTCCAGCTACTCCGGGGGGACGCCAAGGCGTTCCCGGTCCAGCCGAGAGACGTAGCCCCTCCAGCGTGTTCTTGGTCGGCCCCGGGGTCTCTTCTCAGTTGGGTGATGTTCCAAATTGGCCGTGGGTGTTGATGTAAGTGTGAATAGCTGCACATGTGTGTGTGTGTGTGTGTGTTTGCCCTGCAGTGGTCTGGCGAGCTGCTTCCCCCTTTCACCCAGTGTTGGCTGAGATGGGCTCAGGCGACTCTAGTAGAATTAAGCAGTTCAGCAAATGATTGCTGAGTGAGAATTAAATAGCACTATGAAATGAAGTCTTGCTAATGGTGCATCCTTACCGCCGTCCAGCACTTCTTCATTAAGTATTTAAATAATTTTTTCTATTAACATATTCTTCTCCATTTGCTACCAGGAAAAAAACATTAAACGTGACACCTAATGATCCGAGAATTAATTATTCTAAGTACTGTTTCTTCTGTAGAAGAGAGTACAAGTGGGTAAAATTCACTGATGGTATTTACCGTGGACACGATACCAAATCTCAGATTTGAAGCCAGCTGAGGCCGAGCGATCCTATTGGTTGTTTATGTTATAATATTTAGTCCCACCCATCCCACCGTTGGGCAGAATGGTGGTGTAATGGCGTAGTAACATGCCAGCCTTGCAGCATTAAGGTTGTGGGTTCAAGACAGGGGTTCGCTACGGTTGTAACGGTCTACTCAGCGTTTGAATGCTTGCGTGGGTTTCCTCTGGGTAATCCGGTTTCCTCCTACAGTCCGAAGACATGCACATTAGGCTGTTCCAATTTGCCCCTAGTCGTGAGCGTGGCTATGTGAGTGTGTTGGCCCTGGATGGACTGACGAGTTGTTCTGGACGTACCCCGCCGTCACCCACAGACCTCAGCCTCCCCATGACCCTAACAGAATGAAGTGGTTCGGCCAATAGATGGATGGATGGATAGCTGTGGCTCACTCTGAATTAAAGGTCGCCGGCTTACGAGGCGTGCTAAGGTGCTAGCATGATTTATCCGTTGTAAGTTTGTGTTAATGCACGTGTTCAGAAATGTAATGCGAGTAACTGCTGTATGAAGTCAGAAGAGTTAGGACGGATTCAGCCGCTCCTCGGGAAGCCTGCCACAGCCGGCAATTTCCAGGTCCGAGCCGAGTGATGAGTCCTTTCTAGATGCCGCCGTGTTAACGAAATATCTCCAGCTGAGGCTGTTTAAACTCTGGATCGACGTAATAAAGAGAATTCGGGTCTGATTATGTACATCAGAGAAAGGGGTGTGGCCTAGCAAAAGACCAACCATGGCCGTATCTACCGCACTTGTTCAAGCCACAGAGAATCTCCCTAATGCACAGACTCCAGTTAAAAAAAGGAACAGCTTAATTTCTAGAGAACAGGACAGAATGAAAACATGGTGCCCAGTTATATATACAGTCAGTGGTGTTAAAGTTAAGGATGTAACAGGAAACGCTGTCTGCGTCAGCCTGAAGGTTTCAGTACGGTCTATTTACCCTCCTCTGTGGTCCAACTACCCCACACTGTGTTCATACAAGGGCACTGCACTCTGAGTATTGATGTGTGGGGTTAACACGCCTCCTGTAATCACAGGCTTTTTTTCTTTTTTTTAATTTGATCTCATTTATTTATTTATTTATTTATTTAATGCCTGACTGTATCTGCATATTTTAGCATCAATTTTAAAGACTCTACATTTGGGGGAAGAGGGAAACGTGGCTGTTAATGGATGATCAGCTTTTGGGGTGGAACTGGGAAATATGATTGTGGATAACCCAGCTCGTTTGAATACTCGATTCTGATTGGTCAGTCATGGCATTCAGCCAGTTAACCATCTTTGGACTGTGGGAGGAAACCAGAGTACCTGAAGGCAAGCAAATGGAGAACGTGCAAACTCTACACGCCCACCCTCATCGAACCCAGGACCTGCTTGCTGTGACGTGAGTCGGACGTGCTGCTATCGATATTTTTGATAGGCCAATTGTTACTGCCTGATTTATATGTATATGGTCCAAGAGGACAAAAAATATTTGTGTATATTTATGTTTATAGATAGATAGATATAGGGATTTGCATGTGTTTTAAAAATTCCAAATCCTGATGATGTCACAGCGATCCATGGCTTTCTCTTTAGCTCTCGTTGATTTATTGACTAGCCAATCACAGATGTCTGTGTTTATGTATTCAGAAGACGGCGGAAAGCAGTTTCCTCGATGTTACGCTGCCATGTGATACAGTATCAAAGGATGAGATTCTGTGCGGAAAAGTTAGTTTTCACCTTGCACGGTTTATCACTGCGGTATAAAAGGGGGGACACTAGTGTTTTTCCATACTGGGGATGAAACCAACAATTCACAGTCAACCGATAGACCTCAAAACTAATGCAAATATAGTGGTGATCGTTCAATTACTGGAATCCTTCGTAACAGAAAAGTCACGGGGAGGTGGTTTTTGCTTTCTTGTCACTTTCCTGACAATGTTTTTTGGTACTGTTCATTTATATGACTTAGAATTATAATTTTTTTTTATACTTAACTGAGCAATAGAGGGTTGATAGTGGGGACTAAACCACTGACCTTTTGATCAGTAACCCATCGCCTTAACCAGTAAGCCACCACTGCCCCAGAAATAATTTTTTATTATAATATTATCATTCACATTTACAGAATTTGGCAGACACCCTTATCCAGAGGAACATTTTTTTTCACCCAACTGAGCCATTGAGGGTTAAGGGCCTTGCTCATGTGCAGCTGTACCGCCAACCTTCAGATTGGCCACTGAATCACCATGTCTACTCGTCCATTCGTCAGTGGAATCCTATTAGTGCAACTCCTCCTAAACTACCTGACGGATTTTGATGAAACTTTTCACAGATGTAGTCTGTTTTCACCACCGGAAGATGTGCATGAAGTCAAATAATCCGGGTACGATGTTTTGAGGGAAAGATAATTCAACTTGCCCTATTTAAGAATATGGTGATAGGCTTGTAAGCACCACCCCTCTTAAAATACGAGATGGATTCTGATGAAACTCCACGGCACCTGGATCACGTTGCAGGCGGGGGTATTGTGTAGTGACTTTACTCACGCTTTCACTGCCTGAGGAGTCCTGTGGTTGCGTAGGTTTCCTCCAGGTACTTCGGTTTCCTCCGATAGTCCAAATACATGCACATTAAGCTAAATGGCGGTTTCAAATTGCTCCTTGGTGTGTGTCTGTGTGCGTGCATTGGCCCTGCAGTGGTCTGGCGAGCTGTCAGGTGGGTAAGGGTGAACCTCACCTTCACCCAATTTCGACAGAGGCCCTAATAGGATACAGCTGTTCAGCAAATGAGTGAATGGATACTATTAACTCACATTACAAATTAGGCCACACCCACCAAACTGCTTGATCTGACTCCTTTTTTTTTTTTTTTTTTTCCCCAAATTCCCCCTACAGACATCACATGTGGCAGTATGTACCCCCGTCCGCTGTCACTGAAGCAGGGTGAAATCATACGCAGGTTCGGAGAAGAAAGCAAGGCAAGGCATCCGAACCTGAATCTGAGGCTTGGTGTGACTTTAAAAGGAAAATACATAAATAAAGACGCGACATTTTCGAGGTCATTTGGCATACATGTATGTATTCACACCCAAATAAAACCAAACTAAATATACAATTCAAAAGACCATATTTTAAATATAAATATCGCAGGAACGGAATGTTGTGTCTGTGCAGCTACATGGGTCACAACAACCGGGTGGTACTCCTTACATTCAAGAAAACAAAAACAAACAAACAAACAAACAAAAAAAAAACCCCAACAGGTTAAAACAATGAGATACAAAAAGAAAGTAAGAAAGAACGAAGAAAAAGTGGGATAACGAGCTGAGGAGGGTTATATACAGTAAATCACTCCATGGTTTTCATGCACTGGCTTTGTTTTTCGTTTGGTTTTTTGTCCCCTTTATAAAAAAAAAAAAGAAAAGAAAAAAGTCCACCATTTCAAACCTGAAAAACGAAAGAAAGCTCAAAGTTCAGGTATCACGTTTTCGAAAGTAGGTTCAGGTTCTGAACCGGTGACTTAAAGCAGCACGATAAATGCGAGCAATGAAGTGAATGCTAGTCGCGCTGCAGAACTGAAATCAGGCTAATCTGGGACTATAACTTTTTTTTTTATCATCAGTTGTTAGCGTGCACTCAGTATCCACCTCGTTAGCAAGTCCGGATAAACTAACCAGACGAATAAGACAAACTTCAGCTTGAGACGTTCAAACCCTGTAACTCGATTATGTAAAAACATTAAAATGAATAAACAATGAAAAAGAAGAGAAAAACTAAAGGTGCGGGAAGCGACTGCATCACCAGTTTTGAAAAACTTGGAAAAGCTGCAGACCGCCAATTGTTGGAGATCTCTTTTTTTGTGTTGTTTTGTTTTTGTTGCGTGATGAATCAGAAGCCGGTCCTCCAAAAACTCTGCGAACGTTAATCTAAAAATCAGACTGCACCTTTTAACTTTTTTTTTTATGTTTTTTTTTTTTATTATTTTTTAATTTTTTTTTTTTTACACACATTACTTGTCACTGGAGTAATCGCACTGAATAAACTTGTTGTCGTACAAGTTTTATGCCGGACATTTCCTCCTCCCTTTGGATAATCATTACAAGGACAAATGAGCTTGAGAAGTCGCAAAACACTCAATTCTCTTTCCGTTTTTGAAATTTTGTCGACGTTTTAATCGAATTTTTGAGCACGACAATCATCACTTGCTCGAATGTTCTCTATAAAATAAGGGGTTGGAACTGCTTTGCTTGCTTCAACTTAAGGCAAAAGAAAGATTAATGATTAAAGATAAGGTGTCCAAGTTCTGTTTTGGGCAAAAAAAAAAAAAAAAAAAAAAAGACAGGCTTTGAAACCGAGCTTTAAATTCACACCCAATGAAAGCAACTCTAATGTAACCGACTCGACTCCAGCGCAGTTTCTATGTCCACATGACCTCCCACTATGGGCACGTTTATAAAAGTCTTCTTTATGAAAGAAAAATTAATCCAACACAGTCTGTATATCGTTAACAAACACGTTTTTTTTCCTTCTTTTTCTTTTTTTTGGGGGGGGGATTGGCAGGGATCTATAGTTGCACATGAAAGTGTGTCCTCGGGATGGCTCTCTTTTTTTTAAATTTTTTTTTCTGTATTTCTTTTTACATTATTTTCTTTCTGTTTTCCCCCCTTTGTTTCCGCATCACCCACACAGTCACGATCCTCCCAGAATTCCTCCTGCCGGGATTTCAGGTCACGCGGTTTGTCCGGCGAGCCTCGCGATCACCTGGAGTCCGAGTCGCTGGTGTCCGAGGAAGAGGAGTCGGAGGAGGAGGAAGAGGAGTCTGAGCTGGAGCTGCTGGCGCTGAGACGAGCGGGCATGGAGTGGGGCTCTGTGCTCACGGTGGCCTTCTCCGCTGGGGAGGGAAACACGCAGACACACACCGATTACTTCCTGCCTGTACGTTGCATACGGGCGAGATGATTGCGCTCAGTGAGATCTATGACGGTCTTACCTTTGGGTTTCTGGGGCTTTTTGACGGAGTTGAGCTGGCCGCTCACATCCTGCAACCTTCTCTCCAGCTCCCTTCTCTTCTCCAGCGCCAGCTCCTCGCGGGACTTCCCGCCGGCCGGCTTCATCACTACACACACCAACACACGCACGCACACGTGCGCGCGCCCACCGTCAAATTCAAGCCGTCACAGCTATGACATAACACAAACCCGCCCACCGCAGCCTTTCAGTCTCACCGTAAGGTTTCCGTGGCTTTTTGCGCAGGCAGCTGGTGACGTAACTCTCGAGTTCCCTCAGCGTCGACGGTTTGAGCGTCTCGAAGTCGATCTCGATCTCCTCGGGGTTGGTGTCGCGCAGCGAGGGCTCGCGGGACTGGATGATGTGCACCACGCGGCCCAGCTTGTCTCCCGGCAGTTTGTTGATGTCGAGGCTGAGCTGGCGCTTGGCGTCGTAGCTCATGGGCAGACCGTCCTCTTCCTCCTCAGAGTCGTACGGCGGGGCAGGCGCAGAAAAACGGGCCGCGGCCGGCAGAGACTTCTTCGTTGTCCTGAAAAGGAACAGTATCAGAGATTTAAAAAATTAAGGAAATAAACCAAATATCTATTGTTGCCATTCTTTAAAAAAAAATTATTAAAGTAAAGTGAAGCTCAGTTATTCGAAAGAATTAAAAACTAAATAAAAAATTAGGTTAATGGATAACGTGTAATAAAAATAATGAAGGCTTCTCACTTGTTGCTCTTGCTGTTCTTCTTGGCAGGCGCCTTCTTGCTCTGCGTGGACACGGACGCCATCTTGCTGGATTTACTTTTCGCGACTTTGGTGGCTTTCTCTCGCTCCCTCTCGTTGCTGCGGCCGCCTTTGCGCTTCTCGGGCTTCTTTTTCTTCTTCTTGTCCTTCTTCTTCTCTCGCTTCTTCTTGGGCTTGATGATGGGGCCGGACGAGAGCGCGGCTAACTGCTCGTGGACCGCCCGCAGCTGCACAGCGACACGGGCGTAAGACACGGGCTATCGGCTATAACACAGTGGAGAGACTCTCTCGTGTGCGAGGACATACCTGGGTGCACACCTGGTCCTGTAGCTGTGCCAGACGCTGCGCTCGCTCCTCCTCGCTGTCCGAGCTCGGGCTGCTCTCGCTGCTCGGTTCGCTGTCGCTGCTCGGCTCGCTCTCCGACGAAGAGGACGGGGACGACGAGGACGACGAGGACGAAGAGGATGACGAGGACGAGGACGAGTGCTGCAGTCCCATGAGCCCCACGTTACGCCCCAGGGAGGACGGCGCCATGACTTCCTCCTCCTCCTCCTCCTCTTCCTCCAGGACCTCATCCGGCATTTTGGCGAAACGGAACTCGAACACGTCCTGAAAAATAAAATAATAAAAAAAATAAAAAATAAAAAAATAAATACAGTCAGAGACGAGTAATAACAGTGTTAACCACAGACAAAAAAAAACGCTGTGTGCGTGTGTGTGTACCTGCAGTCTGCGTGCCATGGCCACCACATCGTGCTCGGGTGGATTATACTTATAGCAGTTGGAGAACATGAGCCTGACATCAGCGCTGAATTCCTGAGCGTCCCTGTACTCCCGCTCGTCCATCTTTCTCTGTGGTCGGAGACAGAAAGGGCACATGGCGTCGCAGGAAGCCCGATTACGACGTCATACTTTTAAAACAATCTGCATTGGTTTACGTCCGCGTCACTGACCTTGATGGTGCTGAGGTCCATGGGGTGTTTGATGATGAGGTGATAGTCGTGCAGGCCGAGCAGCGACGCGTCGACCGGCTTGTAGAAGGGCCAGGCGTAGGCCGCGTGCTTCTTGCTCAGCAGCTCTTTCAGGATGGAGCTGCAGTAGCGTAGCTGGCCGCTCAGCTTGGTGCGGTGCCGCGGCGCGCTTTTCGGCCTCGCCAGATCGGGCAGGTCTTTGCGCGGGGGTTTGATGGGACGCCGCGGCACCGACCGGCCCATGACGGGCTGCAGGTGCACGGGCTCGCTCACGCCCATGCCGCACGTCAGGCTGGGGACGGGGGAGAGCGAGAGCGCGCCGCGGCCTTTACCCATACCCATGGCGCGGCCGGCGGGGGGCACGGGGAAACCGGTGGTGCTCGGGGTGGTGGTGTCCGCTTTGCGCTTCACTCCTTTCTTCTGTACGTAATGAACGAGAGGATTAAATCACGGTTAGTTTCCTTGTTTGATAAACAGATTTTTCAGATACATCGCAGTACTTGTGCAGGTTGGTACCTTAGCGGTGGGCTTTGTGGGGAGGAGAGTCATGAGGGAAGGGGGAGGGGAAGGAGGAGCAAGAGAAGGAGGCAGGGAAGGAGGCGGACCGGGTTTACTGAGCATCATGTGAGGAGAGCCGGAAAACCGGGAGTCCGGCGTGTCGGGGGAGGAGGGCGAGTAGGCGGATTGGGACACCGCCGGGACTTGTTGAGCTGCGCCCAGACCTCCTCCTAAAACAGAGAGAGAGAGAGAGAGAGAGAACGTGTTAATCTCTCCAGTGGCATTAACGTCCTCCAACCAGTGTAAAAGGCACAATTTGCACAAACTCACACAATACACTAATAATAACACTGTAATTACACGCTTATAACACTGTAATAACTGTTCTGACAGCACTTCTGAGGTTACTGATCAATCATGTCTCATGACTCAGCACTAAATGACAGGGCAACAACAAAAAAACGTCTTCGATTATTATCCTCAAGGGCATGTCGAATAAAATCCATACCTTCGTGAACAGAAAAGTAAAGCAACAAGCGACCCGATCTTTCATTTCTTTCAAGCCAACATGCTGTCTGATAAAAAAAACGAGTGTGAGAACGATCCGTAATGAGCGACCGTGACCGGCAGTCACGCTTCGTTTAATGATCGCAGCGCTTTTAGACACTGACGGGCCTCGGGCCTCGCCCACAAACAGCAGCAACTGACAGTGACGAGTCCGGGGACTTTTACACATCACACGCCAAAAACCTCAACGCAGGAATGCTGGGGCTTGGAATGATGCCGTTCTCGATGTTCGCCTATTCCAAAATGCACAGGGCGGGGGCATGCGCGCCTCGCATTAAGCTGCACGATAAAAGGTTGCGGGTCCCGCCCCCCCCAGTTCAACAAAACGACACGTCTTCTTTTCCTCATCCGCGCACAGAAATGACGAGAACGCATCAATGTAAACGCACCGTTAACACGTCACCGCTGAACACCGCATTTCCTTCAGGAACAACAACTTAAAGGTATCAGACACGCACCTCTTCCACGCCGGGATTTGGCAGACTTGATGGCTCGGCCCCTGGGTGCAGGTGGGGGCAACTCGATCTCCTCCTGGGGCATCTGCGCCACCTTCTGCAGAAAGACCTTCTCCAGAGACTGGGCCATCAGCACGATGTCGTCAGTGGGCTGTGTCACAAACCACACTATTACTTCCTGTTGTACTTTAAAACCTTTCGAAAAACAGCTCTCCGTCCTCGGACAGAAAGAAACCGGCGCGGAAACACAAAGTGCCCGAATAATGAAGACCTTCTGTACTATACCCCACACACCCACACACCCCCACCCACACACTCTGATCCCCCGAGGAGACGGGCTCCGTGGTAACCCCCAGAGCGGTTTCTCATCTGCGTGTGCGTGCGTGCACTCTCACCTTGTTGTAGATGTAGCAGTTGGTGAACATGGTGTTGAAGTCCTGGATGCACTCGCTGGCGCTGCGGTAGTAGTTGTTCTCCAGCCGTTTCTTGATGGTCCCCATGTCCATGGGCTGCTTGATGATTTTGTGGTAGTCCTGGGGAAATACATAAACCCGGGCTATTGGACAAACGGTTCACAGCTCGGAAACGCCTCTAATGCCCAAAGGGACAATTAGGGCGGGCTTGTATATGTGACACCTTGACCTTGTTTCAGGGTCACTTTTTAGTCGGACCTAATTTCATTAATACGTCGTCAACATCTGGCCATTTTGTCTAATTTCCTGAAGGTTATTTGTTTGGGCTGGACAAGAAAACATTTTTGCCTTGGTTTAAAAGCTGTCCAAGATTTCTTTCCCTTCGTTTAAAGGATTCCTTTTATTGCTTTTTTATTTATTTATTTATTTTGCCCGGTCCAGCCTCAAAGGCAGTGATCTTAAATCTTCTCCACAAAGGGCCGGTTTGGCCGCAGGCGTTCGTTCCGCCCGAGCAGGAGCTGCGCCTTATTCCGCTTGTTTCTTCAGTTCATCTTGGTTTCCGATCAACCATCAAGTCTACCTCCGGGCCGGCTGGAATCGAAGCACGGGTGCCTGCCGCCACGGCGTCTCGGAGCGGATGTGTCCTAAACCGACCACGTCATTACCTTCGCCATGGAAGTTGCGCTTCGGACAAGGAGGACTCCATCAGAGTCTTTTTCTGGGTCCAGGAATTTGTGTGAGAGGCCTGCATTAAAATGGCGACCTTGTGTTCTTTTTCCCTTTTAAGCTCGGCAGAGGTTTGCGCTCTCCGTGTGACTTGTTTACACCTTCATACTTTCTCCCTATTGCTACATGTACACAGAGACGCTCCCACAAGTGGGGGTTGTTTTTCTAAGCCAGGGGAAAAAAAAAATAAAACGTGAAACTCCTTTGGGTGTTTAATTAAACAGACATGACGACACGGAAATTGTCTAATTTTTTTTTTTTTTTTTACAAAATTCAGAGAAAGCAATATCTTAGTATCAGTAAGCAGCAACTCCTCCTTTTATTAACCAACCGTCAAGACCAGAGTCCCACCCACTCGTTTTCTATTGGCTAGAGAAGATTTTACGATGTTGATTAAGTCAGTGCAAAGACCCAGAGTAACTGTTTCGGAACCCCATTTAGAATCAACATGGACCCGAAACCGTACATTTCGGCACCTCCTTTATTTTACGGCTGAATTTTTTACGCTGTGTTTCCTGTATACTTTTAAGCTGGGCCTTTTTCCCCGCGGAGTCGTCCATCATTTTCCATCAAATTTATCTCCGCATCCTACACCATGACATCCCGTGACCGTAGGAAGCAGATACTCACGGGCAGGTTCAGGCGTACGGCGTCCACGGGCTCGTGAAAGGGCCAGGCGAAGTGGTGACGCCACAGTGCCTTCGTCATCATCTTCTGGAGGTACTGCAGCTGGTTGGTGACGCGGCCTTGTCGGCTCGGGTCCATCACCGGGAGGTGCTGCGAGAGCAGCGGCCCCGCTACAGGCGTGGGTGCGAGCGGCAGGCCGGGACCTTCGAATCCCTCATAGAGCAGAGAGGGCTTGCGAATGCGTTTGCCCGGGTTGGATGCACTTGTCTCCATGGCACCCGCCATGACAGACCTGCTACAGAGAGAGAGGGAGAGGGAGAGAGCGAGAGAGATAGAGAGAGGTGGGTCAACGTCCCGTAAAAGTCCTGGAGTCTGAGCCACCTCCTTACACTGTTTACAAACTCAGAATACAAAGAATCTCTCACACCTGCTCTGTCAATAAAAACACAAGGTCTGCAGCTAAAAAAAAAGGCCGGTGGGGGGAGTTCATGTGAAACACCTCTCGTTTGCACAGCTACCTAAACCTCCTTCACACCTATTTGTCCGCTTGAAGAATCTGACACGGCGTCTTGTTTCGTGTACTTCTGAACCAGCATGAACGTAAGGATTTCTCTATTAGCCGTGTGATTCGCTTCAAATGGTCAACGGTCACGGCCTTGGCTACGCAAGGAAGGGGCGGGGCTTGAAACCTTTGTAGTGTGTCTTAGCAGCGGCCAATGACGCAGGGGGCACGCGCAAGCAAGGGAAGAGAAAATCGTTTCATTTAAAAAAGGATTTAGAGGGTGACGTGATAATGGCGCGACTGACATTTTTGGTTAGCACGACAACGCGACTTCCAATAAGTAAATGACTAGCAGTTTGCGATTTGTGAAGCTACGTTGTGGGGAAGTGAATCTAACAACAACTCACGATTCAACTCGATTCCGAGGTTTGGGGTGATGATTCGATTTAAACCGATGTTTGATTCATAACCATCACAAACATTGGGAGGCAATTTCACTTAATAACTACATTCTTCTATAGGCTCAGAGCGACTCTTCTATAAGAAAAATATTTATTATATTACTAGACGACTGGTTCTGTAGATGTACTGATCCGCTTTGCTGGTTCAGAGTTGGTTGGGAGTTTAGTGAAGTTGCTGCTCTGTTAGTGAAGCTGCTCGGGGATTTGAAGTTTTCCCGAAATACTTGACTTTTATTTTGTGCACCCCATATCCTGTCAAGCTCCTGCTTACCAAGAAATTATAAAATCCGAAATGCAAGCATTTGCCTTCAGCAAAGACGGCGCTGGCTGTATTTCTTTTTCCTCATCGATGTCAAAGCTAGGCTAAAAGCTAGTTCTGGAGCCGCCACTCACTGGAGCAATTCATGGCGGAGCTCGTGTCTGGGAAAAACGGTACGCGCTGTGAGTGAGGTTGGAAATGTTTGAAAAAAACGTGTTCTTAAAAATCGATTCTTGAAAACTTGGATCGATTCAGAATGCTAATAAATACGTCAACTACGTTGACTGTACACTGACGCAAGTACACGAATCGGGGCCGTGCGGCGATTTGGATTTGGTGTGGTTTGTTCCCTCGCAGACTTACAGCGACGGAAATCCAAATCATTTAATTTCATTCAGAACATTTAATGCTTTGCATCCAGTTTTCCAAATAGCGAGAACACACGGCACTCAAGCGTCCTTCGTATCGCTCGAGCCGCTCGTATCTGCAATTGAAATATCGCCAGCCACACGTTGTACAACTGCGTCGAATCGATTTCTTACAGCAATCGACCCGTTTGAGTTCATCAGGACGTGGAGCGGAGACAAGTACAACCCAAGTATGATACGACTACAATAAGAGACGACATAACGTGAATACATGAAGGGCACATTTCAGTGTAACTTCTTCATGAGAGTTAAATACACGTGAATGAATAAACACTTTTTTCCAGAGAAACCTGCACACATGTAAAGCATAAAACCAGATTTAACACGACCCCAAACACCTGATCTCTATCCCATATTATTTAGTCTTCCGGCGAGTTGAGTATACATACATTCACATACTGAATCACCAATCGGATCAGGTTTTACTCTTCCCAAAAAACGCCAGGACCGATTTTACAGCACGAAGAAGTGAGGTTGACCAACAGCACAGACTTTGCATATGAACAAACATTTTGTTAAAGCAAGCCGCCATGACAACTATGTTTTGCATAACCTGGCCAAAACAAAAACACCCAAGCTGAAATTCAGTGACACCAACACCTGCAGGGAGCGAGAACAAGAGAGACAATCCTGACTATCCTGAACGCGCCCCCAAAAACACAACGTCTGCGAACGTGAGCATCCGAAGAGTATTCTTTCCCGAGAAAGAGTCAAAAACCAGTGAGCCAATCGTTAATCACAAACACTTCAAAATAACTGCAGTGAAACTAACCAAAATGAAGAGCCACGCCCACTCGTATCCTATTGGCTTAAAGTTTGAGGCCCGGCGACAACCCGCGACGTGAAATAAACCGCCGCCAGAAATGAAAGAAACCACCTTTCGTCCTAAACAATCTTCCGCCATCAGCGACGCGTGAAATTTAAGTTGCTTTTGTTGGCGCGCAAGTTTCGTCAACTTTGATTTACAATAAGCAAACATCATTCGGGCTTTGCGGTAAGGTTTCTTTCATCATAGCCTGAATTTTTACTTTGTTTCAGTTCAAATCAATCATTGTGTTGGTCGTCTGATCGGACTAAAATTCAATTTAAAGGTCGAAATTCAATCGACAGGATCCTATATCCCGGTGTTTCTCGCTGCCACGAAAGAATTGAAACGATCGCCGATTTTTGGCAAACCAAGATGTATGAAAAGGCGTCCTTCTCAGGTGTCTCCCACATGATCACAGATACGAGCAAAAATGTTGGCACCCCTGATTTAGGACATACAGCTACCCGTAAAAATAAGAAGATGTTTGTTTTCATCCACTGCTTTGAAAGTAAATCCAGTTGTGTTGCATGACAGCTGCTGCCCATCACCGATTTGTAAACATGTCAGAAATCTGTAAACATGTTTGTATACACGTCACGTGATCTTGTCTTAAACCAGGCAAACCCCAATTTGGAGATTAGCTCTCCATTAGCCTGGATTACACTCAACTAACAAATGTACGTGGTCCAAAGCTTATTAGGCACAAAATAGAAAACTTATTAGCATGTTTTGCATGCTAACGCACGAGCATGTTAACAGATTACTGCACTGTCAGTGTAGATATTTCTGTAAATATAAAACTTAGTCATTTGAAACAGCTGTATCAGTGCTGCGTGTTCAGCATCCGAAATATATCTGCCTGCCAAGTGAAGTGCACTAGACGGAAATCACTTCACACTCTCTACGAGGAGGCGGAGCAAGGGAGCACACAGGCGAATCGGACAACACAAATAACGCGGCGAAAAGCAAACAATACTTCTTAAATCGAGTAAAAATAGGGGTTTTAACAAAAAAATTCGCTGACAAATTCACAAAAAAAACAATAATTAATACTCGATTTGCTTTTACAATATGCTAAAACTGTTATTATTTAAAAATATTACCGCCGTGTCACGGTTTCATCGAAAATAACACTCACCCCCGATCACATCCGCTGCATAATGTTAATAAAGACTTCATAATGTAGTAATAGCTGTTAATTTACAGCACTATGTAGTGCACTGCGGTCACATGGAGCCATTTGGGATTCAGCCACTAAAACAAGCTCGAGCCGCTTCGTCCTTTTGTGCTCGGTAATAATTTACGACAAGGTAACTGTTATATGGAAACCTGGACATATTTACCTGTCAATAGACGGGTTGACCGCCGCCTCCATGACGATAAACCGGTTTTATTGTGTTTAATTTTAGTGGTTTCGGTGTTTTTTTTCCCTTAAGCGCGAGCTCGGTTTTATTGTCATTCAGCGCTAGAGTCCAAAAAGCAAATGGCGCCTTTCAGTTTCCGCCCTCGATGGTATACTCCTTTGGACCTATCACGTCACAGTCACGCCCACAAGCTTAACATTCTATAGGCCAATACGAGTGCCAATCAATTTAAGAACACGCCTGCTTACACAATGGCGGAAGTTCGTCAGTCGTCGTTCGTCAGCTCAGGGCTGCCATCTAGAGCTGACAAAGTAAACACAGAACACTCGGTATGGTGTTTTTTTTTTGTTTTTGTTTTTTTGGGGGGTAACGTTTCATTCACAACGTTCTGGGAATGTTCTCTTGGGAACTTTACAACGTTTCCTCGTGGTTATATGTTTGCTAACAGCTGCATTTAAGCACTGGTCGTTTGGGGGTTTTTGTCAACACAAACGAATGTTCTGGAAACATTCTGGAAAAAACGCTCCAGTAACATTAGTTCAGGGTAATCTCTTTTCACTCACTCACTCATTTTTTCGAACCGCGGGGAGACTGGGGCCTATCTCAGCCATGGGTACACCCAGCGAGTCATGTGACGCACTGACGGGACATCGTGACAGAGTTTATAGTGACATCATTCCATCCTGACGTTGACATTCACTTCTAGAACTTATTATGACGTCGTAATTACCGGTAGTGCGTTAAACTAAAAAATTTGCTGACAAATTCACAAAAAAGCAATATTTAATACTCGATTTGCTTTTACAAGATGCTAAAACTGTGTTATTATTTAAAAATATTACCACCTTGTCATGGTTACATCATAAATAACACTCACCCCCGATCACAACCGCTGCATAATGTTAATAAAGACTTCATAATGTAGTAATAGCTGTTAATTTACAGCACTATGAAGTGCACTGCGGTCACATGGAGCCATTTGGGATTCAGCCACTAAAACAAATAAAACTTGTGTTGTTGTAATTACCGGTAGTGCGTTGAAGTTCCCCGACATCGAGCGAAGGCATTGTGCACCTTGAACAGCTCGCCAGTCCACTGCAGGCTCGACACACACAACCATTCACACCTGCGTCCACAACTAGGGGCAATCTACACTTAGGGCCATTCGAATCATGCAGTTAGCCTAAAATGCACGCCTTCTAGCCTGGTGAGAAAACCGGAATACCCAGAGGAAACCCATGCAAGCACATGGAGAACATGTAAACGCCACACTGTGACACGCGGGAAGAACGTGCCTGACCTGGCCAAGCCCGGGGCTTGAATCCAGGACCTTCTTGCCATCTTGCAATCTGGAAATGGTGCATGCTAACATTTCTGACTACAATCTAACACTCTGGGAACTTTCCAGTAACGTTTTTTTATGACAGACTCGTGACATAATATTCACTAAGTATCTTATTGCATTTTGCAATATTTTTTTCCATTTGCACTGTCTATAATCTATATTCTTACTGTCTATATTATATATCTTCATTCTCCCTATTGTGTGTGTATATATATATATATATATATCTGAATGACAATAACGCCTGTCCATGCAGATATTTATGTAACTACAAACTAATGTTGCAGAAACGTTCCTACAAGGTTCTTACGGAGGTGTTACCCTAAGTTCTTTAATTACATTGTAAGAGGAACATTGTGGCAAACAGACAGGTTTGTATGGATATAACAACAGGTTTGTTTACGGATAGCTTAAAGATTTGTTTCCCAGTTACGTTAGAATAATGCTCTCTAATCCAGGCTGGGTTCCCATGAGGCTCAAACTTTTGAAAGGTAAAGGAACTGGTGTATAAACTGTAACGTGTCTGTTATTTTTTTGTCAAGAAAACTGACCTGGAAAATCCAAATAGGAACTAAAAAGTCTGTTTTCAAAACATATCAGGAACCAAAACACAACAGTTCTCTGAATGTTCTGCGTGTCTATCATTAGCTGGAGGTGTGTTTCACAACGCAGTTCCTATAATAAATAAAATTTAAAACTTACAAATAGTAAAATAGTTTGTTTTATTGACATATAGGACATGTAATCACACAAATCTCAGGTTTCTTTTTGAGGTTTATTATCAAAACAGTCAAGAAAATTGAAAAAAGGGAGAAAAATTAACAAAAAAACAACAATTTATGGTTTAAACATGAAAAAGTTGCAATATATATATTTTTATTTACAAGAAGAACAGTGGGTTTCTGACTGTCTGTATTTGTATTATTACGATGTTAAATTCATGAAGAGGAATCATCTTTTGTCTGATTTTTCTTAATGGATGTGATACTTACACCTAATTTAAAAATCCTAGTATTTGCACAGTACACACATGGACATGAAAATAATTTTTTTAATTATAAATTACATTTTGTTATTTGTGTTATTTGTGCTACAGTGAATTTACTGGCCACTGCATTAGTTTCACTGCACTACAAATCATAAGAGTCCATAAACCATGTACAACATGCACATCCCACAATGCTTTAGCATTTTCTAAGCACCTTAGGCCAGTATTCCCAAGAACATCCCACAAATATCCAACTAACGTTCTTGAAACATTACTGATACGTATTCCAAGCTGGGTTTTTTTTTTGTTTCCGCCATTCACGCTGCTTATACTTTGGTTACACGGAGATTGCTAAGTGGTCATTTTTTTGGCGTTGTACAAAGAATTTTTAAAAAAAAATTTACCAGCATATGTAAGACAATAATAATACTCCACGTTTTTTTGTCATTCTTCTATCAAAAAAAAAAAAAAACACCCAAGCACCGGAATCGAACCTAGGACCTTCTTGCTAACCACAACTCGCCATAAACATCCCAATACATTCAAAACGATGTTATGAAGGTAGAATGTAGACAACCTTCACAAACATCCGATGTCATCTTGTGAATACTGGCATGTCATTTTTTAATTTAATTATTTCATTGATTTTATTACGATGCCTTTATGTGTTTGACCGTTTTTTTTTCCCCTCTACGGGAAACAGAACCTTCTACAACGCTGTGTGATGAACTGTGCAGTCAGAGATGGCGGTGGATTGTTTTAACTGTCTTCCTGAGCGTTACGGTGGAAGCCGGTGTTCTGCAGGCGTACGAACTCGGCGTACGGTCCGTCCTTCTTCTGCAGCTCATCGTGGCTGCCCTGCTCCAGCACCTCTCCCTTCCGCAGGAACACCACGCTGTCGGCCATCTCGACACCGCTCATCTTGTTGGTGATGAGCAGCACGGAGCGGCCGTTCGACTTCTTCAGCAGCGCCTGGTGCACCTGAGGGCAAAACCGATTATCTTGAAGTTAATTTAACGGATAACAGATTGAGGAATATGATTAATGTGAATAATAAACTTTTAGTCAGTGACTCATTCATATCATTGGTTTTCTTATTAATATTGTTTACATTTTATATTTAGGTGTAAAAGTTTACTATTACTCATTCACTCATTTGCTAAACCACTTAATCCTGCTATTAGGGTTGCGAGGAGGCTGGAGCCTGTTTCAGCCGACACCGGGCGAAGGCGGGGTACACCCTGAACAGCTCACCACACCATTGCAGGCCAACGCACACACACACACACACACACACACACACACACACCTCGGAACTATCTGCAATAGCCAGTTAGCCTACTGTGCATGTCTTTGGAGTGTAGAAGGAAACCGGAGTACCTGGAGGGAACCCACACAAGCACAGGGAGAACATGCAAACTCCACACAGAAACGCTCGTGCGGAGCCGGGGCTCGGTCCCGGGACCTTCTTGCTGTGGGTGGACGTGCTAATCACTACACCACTGTGTTTGTTGTTATTATTAAAAGATATTTTGACATCTGAGACACCGTATTAAGATCTTACCAGGTCTTTCCGAGCCATACAATTCAAACGAGCGAGGCGAGATACAGTAAGCTTAATATGAACTCAGAGATGCTTGTTACCAGGTGCTCGCTTTCAGCATCCAGGTCACTTGTGGAATCGTCTAGGACAAGGATGCTCGGGTTCCGGATCAGGGCTCTCGCTATAGCGATTCGCTGCTTCTGACCTCCAGACACTTTGCCTCCCTTCTCTCCGGCATCTAGGAAAAATAAATCAATAAATAGACTTTAGATTTTAGCTTCAGGGCTGCTTTCCGCAATCCAAATAACTTCCTGTTCCCTAAGGATCATTAAAATTCCAAGAAGTTTCCTCAAGATCATCACAAATCCACCAAGTTCCCTCAAGATCATCACGATTCCACCAAGTTCCCTCAAGATCATCACGA
>JBCNYG010000004.1:2744815-2755688 GCA_039654305.1 Porochilus rendahli | reverse complement strand
CAGATGATGAACAAAACAGTTGATGAGTGGGTGGAGGATGGACAGATAGGTGGGTGGAAGGATGGATGGATGAACTGGTAGATGAACAATTGATGAATAGGTGGAAGGGTGGATGGATATATGGATGGATGAATGGACAGATTGATGGACAAAAAATTGATGGATGGGTAGATGGGTGAATGGATGCATGGATGGATGGATGCATTGATCGACAGAGAGACCAGATGGATGAACAGATGGACGGATGGATGGATTGGTGGTCAGATAAGTAAAAAAGGTGGTCCAGGTAGATGAATAAATAGACAGATTAATATAATGGATGAATGATTAATTATAGATACTCTCATTATAGATTAGAGTTATATAAATATAAATTATAGATAGAATTTATAGACATATGGACGGAAGGATGGATGGATGGAGAAGATCAAAGTATTTACCGCTGAATCAACGGATGCACTGATGAATGAATACAAGAGTAGATGCACGGATAAAGGTACAGTATAATATATAACAGGTACAAGGTGTAGAGAAACACTGATGCATGAACATCAGCAAGAAGGTCCTGGGTTCGCGTCCCGGGCTCAGTGGAGGCGTTTCTGTATGGAGTTTGCATGTTCTTCCCGTTCCTGTGTGGGTTTCCTCCCACAGTCTAAAGATCGTCCCAAATTGGCCCTAGCTGTGAGTGTGAATGGGTGTCTGTGGCCCTGCAGTGGACTGGCAAGCTATTCAGGATGCACCTTTACCTGGAGTTGGCTGAGATAGGCTTTCATGTGTTTCATGTGAACCTAACAGGATTAAGTGGTTCAGAAAATGACCCCTGGTGAAGGCTCGTTGAAGGTCGATTTTGTAATTTATAAAAGAACAGTCCTGGTTTTGAGTTTGTCGTGGTCTGTGAAAGACTTGTGCCTCCATTGTCCCCCACACCTGTTCCCCTATTGTTCCTCCCCATTACATTCATCATCACCACAGTGCAGCCCTTCAACCCTGACCCACTCCCGCTCCACTCGGTTTCCTGTTGCTCTACACCTCTTCTGGTTCACCTTTCCTGTTTGTGTCACTCGATTTCCTGTTTCCCCTCTGTCTCCCGCCAAGGGTACGCCTTTTGCGCCTTTGTGATGTTTGACCCTCTTTTTAAAGCTACAGAATGTTTTTTTCAACTCAACCAAATACTCAGCATGTCACGCACCATCCTTTTCATTTTATAACAATTTTCACCCACTCCCATTCTACGAGGGCTGCGGGGAGACTGGATCCCATCTCAGCCGACACTGGATGAAGGTGTGGTAAACCATGAATAGCTCACCAGGCCATCACAGGCCCAACAATCGTGCACACTTATACCCACACCCAGGAGCAATCTGGGATGAGCCTAATTTAGCCTAAGTTAGCCTAATATGCTTGTCGAAGTACCCAGAGGAAACCCAAGCAAGCACAGGAAATACATGCACCCTTGTCAAGCACGGGACTCAAAGCCAGGACCTTCTTGCTGCGAGGCGGACATGCTAAGCGCTCCATGCTATCCGTACATCCCTTATTAACACGTAGGTCCTACCGCAGCTTCTGATATATTAACCCTAGCATTGTAGTACAGTTAGCAGTTCCAGTAAACACTACTGTAGTAGCATGACTGGTAGTACTAGGACTAGCAATAGTAGCAACAATAGTACTTGCAGTTGTAACACAGCAGTTAATAATGGAGTAAATAATGAGTAATATTAGCAGAGTAGCATTGAAAGTCCAAGTAAACACAGACAGTAGTAGATTAGCGAGTAGATAGTAAGGTTAGCTGTAATAGGATCAAGAAAAGTGGTAACAGCGATTGCAGTACAAGAATTAGATTTTGTAGTAACAGAAGTAGCAATAAATATAAATACAGCTACATGCAGCGATTCCAAGGGTCAAAGCAAAGAAACTAATGAAGAGTACAAGAGGAACGATAAAGAGGAAGATGAGTGATGATAAAGAGGTGTGGAGGTAGCTGGGGTCTATCCCGGCTGCCTTTAGATAAGAGGTGGAGTACACCCTGTACAGATCACCGGTCCATTGGTCTGTCGGGGGTACTGGAGGGAACCCACCCTAGGACATGGACAACATGCATACTCCGCACAGAAAGGCCCATGGCTGAGATTTGAACTCATATCCTCATGAACCTTTTCTTAGTGAGGAAACCGTGCTAACCACTGAGCCACGGTGTGCACCAGTAAGAGCTGTAGCTCTAATAATAATAGATGAAGCTGAAGGTGTAGTCATGAGGAGTATTTACTGGTAAGGTTGGTCAGTTATACATTTGGTTTCCTTTCTCTCTTTAAAGCATCACCAGGTGATCCATGGAGCAGCTGTCCAGCAGATAAAATGTGCAAAGTCAAGTTTGGAAATTCTGTGTGTGATATGGAATGCTCTAGTTCCCAGTGCCTGAAAGATGGCTTTGACTGCCCCGAAACCAAAGAGTCCTGCAAGTAATAATCTGATCATGTCGTTACATCAAAAATATTCTTGATGGTCTACCTGTATACACACTGATCAGCCATAAGAATGGCACCTGCCTAGGAGGGGGGTGTATTAGGCAGGAAGTTCTCAAATTAACGTATTGGAAGCAGGAAAAATGAGCAAGCGCTAGGATCTGAATGACTTCGACAAGGGCTACATTGTACCTAGACAATAGACTGAGTCTATTTTATCTCAAAAACAGCAGGTGTGTTGGGGTGTTCCTGACAGTTCCTGCAGTGGTACGTACCTACCAAAGTGGTCCAAGGAAGGACAACCAGCGAATTGGCAAAAGTGTCATTGTAGCCCCAGGCTCACTGCTGCCTGTGGGAAGACTATTGAAGGCTAGTACGTCTAGATTGATCTCACAGAAGAGCTACATTAGTCCAAACTGCTGTTTATGATAGAAAGAAATCAGTACACAGTGCATTGCAGCTCACCGCGTATGCGGCTGCCTAGCCACAGACCAGTCATGTGGTGTTAATGTTATGGCTGATCGGTGTGGGTCTAAAGGTCTAGATCCAAGACCAAGGACTGTTATTTCTTCTGTTGAATAAATGAATAAAAGAACAATCATGCTCTTTACTTACAGTCACGGCTACATTGAGTACTGCCGCCACCACTTCGATAACATGCACTGTGATAATGGCTGCAACACTGCCCCCTGTGGGTGGGATGGTTCAGACTGTATTAAAAACTATAAAAACCAGCGTCCCAACTGGGCCAAAGGAGTGCTTATTCTACATACGACAATCCCCTTCTCAAAAACGCCACTGAAGGAAAATTCATTACTTTGGGCTCTCAGCGTTCTGCTCCACACCAGTGTTAAGCTCAGAGGGGTGGTACCATTTCAGCCCAATGCCGACTTCTTCACTATGGATGAACAGCAGCTGACAGATCTGCACCAGCAAGCACTGAACTACAAGAGTAACAGGTAACAGCGTTCTTTAGTACCTCTGATGTCATGAGTGTAACTCAGTAAGTAGATACGTAAGGTATGATGATACTATCTATACAAATCCGTTAACTGTCTGGCTGCCACTCTTGAGCTCCCACTTGATCTACGGCCTTGACTTTACATGTATATGACAAATAAACTTGAAACTAGTAACATACACATTTCCACCAGGGGCAATCTGAAACAGCCAACTAGCCTACTGTGCATGTCTTTGGACTGTGAGAGAAAATTGGAGTACCCAGTGGAAACCCTCACAAACATAGAGAAAACATGCAAGCTCCCCAAAGAAATGCCGTCAACACGCCCAGGACTGAATGTTTTGATCCTATGTTACTATTTGCTAACATAATCAATACACCAGAATGTATTGAAATAATGTTACAATTAACGAGCAAATGATAGTCATTCAGTTCAACTGGTTAACACAACACATCTATTCATTCTTTTTCAATACAGGTCATTATTATTCCTACAAGTGGATAACAGGCCATGCTCCCAGCTTCAATACTCTTGTTTTCTTTATGCATCGGAGGCAGCAGATTTCCTGAATGCTGTGGTGGAGTTGAAAATGGTCCCAGCCCATATCAAGCCCAATATCCAGTCAGTCATCGGCATCCGGGGAATCAAAAAGGAGATCACAGTCAAAGAACCTCCCATAAAAGAGCCTGATGGTATGTTCAACCACACATGACAGTTGTGGGATATCCCATGAAATGGGATAGCCCACTCAGCGATGCTCTACCGGGGGACTGACTCCGTATCCCTCTGTCTCTCAGTCTCTTCAAGTGAATTCCAAACCTCTCAAATTGCATCTGTTTCCCTCCCTTGCATCACATCCTTGCGTCTTAGTCCCTCCCACCAAGGAAAGATGGAGAGAGGCAAGGATACGATGTGAGGAGCGTGTAATCAAGGAAATGCATTTTAAGAAAAGAGAGATGGGTGCAGCACAGCCGATCTGCCGCATTAAAGCGGCGGACATCATAGAATGGGCAGGCTATTTATACACTGGTGTGCAGCTCTTCCAGGAAGGCTGCTCTCGCTCTTGGATGCACAATTATTTCTATCCAGAATTGAGGAAACAACAAGGCTTTTGAGATGCACCCTTTGTCTCTACTGTCTCTTGTTTCTCTTTCTTACAATGCTCCACTAGTGTGTCACATGACCAACACACTCTATGTACCACCCCGTTCTGTGACCTACACGCGGTGCGATGACGTCCACCCTCGGACATCCCACCCGCAGAGCCCGTGTTCTGCTTTTAGTGAATATTCTATCAATTTTTCATTTGCGTTAAAAAAACAATTTGACATTTAGTCCATATAAAAATGTTATAATGTAGAGAAGAAAATATCTTAGGGCCGTCATCCTTAATCCTACTTTCTTTTTGTCTATTCCATGCTTGGTCCTGTAGGTTCTCCTGCGTGGCTGTGGCCTGTGGTTGGCACTGCTGTGGGCATTGGGGTAGCGTTAGTTGTAGTAGGGCTAGCAGTGCTGATTTGGTTCCTGAAAAGACGGCAAAGGAGAGAACAAGGAGACAGAGTGCATCATCGGTCTACTGCGACTGACCTTAATGGTGAGAGTAAAGATTGGACACAACGTTCCTCTGAACAGAACAAAAGGAATGGAAGGATAGCAAAGGAAAAGGACAGAAGCGGCATGAAAAAGAAGAAGAAAGGGAAGGACCTGGGAAAGAAACGTAGGGAACCACTTGGAGAGGACTCCATTCGGATGAGGTGAGGTTACTTTTACCTGCATCATTATCTTTGACTGGTTCAGAAAGCAAAATACTTTACTTGTTTCTTTTGATGTACAGGGTGTCCCAAAAAAACCTCCCACATTTCACAGATAATCATGTTATTAACTGTACATATAAAATTGAGTGATGCAGGAGAGGCGGTGCTAAGATCTGTTGGTAGCCCAACCCCATTTGATGAACTCCATGTCTAGTAAGATGGAGCTACAGCACGCACAGCTCGAAGGTCATTGAAACGCTGAGAAATATTGTTCCTGGATCTGGGATCTCATTGCGCTGCGATGTTGGGCAGTCGGCCAGTTCCCCTGGACTTGCCCCTTGTGAGTTTTTATGTGGGGCTATCTTAAATCACAAGTGTACAGTATACTCATCGACCCCAAAGTCTTGAAGCACTTAGGGTTGCTATTCAGCAGAAGATAGCCACTGTTCCACCCGACATGACCCATTGAGCCATGGCAGCCTTCGGAAATCGCACCAAGTGTGTATAGATCAGGGGTGCCCAATCCTGCTCTTGGAGATCTACCTTCGTGAATACCTTCGCTCCAACTCTAACCATTCCCACCTGGTCATCAAATCATCGAATTAAGGCTAAAGACTTTGGAATGAAGACTTAAGACCTGATTAGATCTGTGGCATGGGCCACATTAGGGTTAGTCTTCAGGAAGGTAGATCTCCAAGAGCAGGATTGGGCAACCCTGGTGTGGACAATGACGGCCACCATTTGGAGAAGGATTATCTTTAAAACGTGATGAATAAAAACTGTATTGAGTGAAGTTTCATGTCTGTGAATCATAATTTGGTCATCTTCAGCAATATTTTTTTCCTACACCTTTTAAATGTGGGATGATTTATTGGGTCACCTTGTATTAACGAAAGGAAATTTTTGAAAGTGAAGCGCAGACCTTATGTTAAAGGTCATGAGAACATCTCCTTGTGTACAGAAGACGAAAATAGCCCTTCTACCATCCTTCCTGTTTCCATCCTCAAACACTGCAATTTACTCCAGTTATCTGTAACTTTATTATATTTAGCCAGCAAAACTCCTTTTGATCTATCAGTCAAGCCGTGTGAGGAAATGGTGCTAATGTCTTCCGGACACATTATAACCGCAGGCCTCTTAAAAAGACTTTGGACATTGGAAGTGACACAGATGTGACCCAGAGCTCAATGGAGGACATCAGCAGGACTATCTCTGACCACAGATCTCCAGATCAGAAACGTTTCACCATCAATCCCCAACAAGTGCCTATAAGTATGTTGGGATTTTATTATCGTTTCTTATGGAGGTACAAGTTCTCTCGTGATAACATTTCTCCTTTTGATCATTTGCTATCAGGTCCACCGAGAAGATGGGACAGGAACTCCATTCCTACACACCAGAGGACCCCAACCAATGTGAGTGGTCATTACGCTCAAGAGTGATTAGTACAAAAAAAACTTACTGAGAAATAGGTGTAGGTCCAGGTAGGACCAAATTGCAGTTAGCCCAATGTGCATGTCTTCGGACTGTGGGACGAAACCGGAGTACCCGGAGGAAACCCACGCAAGCATAGGTAGAACATGCAAACTCCACACAAAAAAAAACACCCTCACTGAGCCAAAGCCTTGAACCCAGGGCCTTTTTGCTGCGAGGCGGACGTGCTGACCACTACACCTCTGTGCCACCAACATTTAAACTCAGAGTAATAATTTTGGTCTTTTTCAACCGCAGCCAGCCCCAGTACAGTGGTGTGGACCTGACGGTTCTGTGGTTTTGATCCGAGCTGTGAGGAGTGGCCTCGATCGTGTAGTGCTGGAGCTGCTCAGAGCTGGCGTGCCTGTCAACAACACCGACCACACCGGTAATCACCATTCTCCTTAAGAACTCAGGTTCTGTCAAACAGCGATCCAGTTCACACTTTAGAGTAGCAAGCTGCAAGTTCAGCTAATCCACACGTCTTTGGACTGTGGGAGGAAACTGGAGCACCTGGTGGAAACTGGAGTACATTTAAACTTCTAACAGCGATGCCCCAGGTTCAAACCCAGAATCTTCTTGATGTGACGTGACAGTGCTAACCACCGCACCACTATCCCACCCACTTTATGCTCAGCTCTGCCCAAAATGTTGGGATTTGTACCAATTCAGTTATAAAAGCATGAGTGAGGTTGTCCATTAATGTTGTATAAGGAGGTTGGAGAGCAATGAGTGTTACCATTCGTCCCAAAGTTGCTGAGTAGGGTTGAGGCTAGCGCCTGTGCAGGCCACTTGAGTTTTCATCACCTTTTCAATAAGTTTACCGAGCCGCTTATTTCTATTAGCATTGCAGCGAGGCTGGAGTTCATTTCAGCCAACTTTGGGGGAAGGAGGGGGCACACCGTGAACAGCTCAACTGTCCATTGCAGAGCAGTCACACTCACATTCGGGGAAAATTTTGGAATAGCCAGTTAGTAATAGCCAACTGTGCATGTCTTTGTACTGTTGGAGGAAACCAGAGTACCCAGAGGAAACCCACAAAGGCAATGGGAGAACATGCAAACGCCACACAGAAATGCCCTCGCTGAGCCTGGGACTCAAACCCAGGACCTTGTTGCTGTGAGGCGGACGTGCTAACCAGAACACCACCGTAACATCAGTTATAAAATACTTAAGTAGTGGCATGGCAGCATTATGCTGTACATAGTTGACGTGTACAGTGCTGTTTTTAATATCTCGTCCACCGATTAATTTGTCCTACGATGATAAAATCTGGCTGCCCGCTCCAACCTGCATGAGTGTATTGGTCTTGACTTGGTCACTTCTGTGGGTTTTTGTTGCGTCCTGAGGAATCTTGCTTCTCGTTAATCACGGTTGTGACTAATGAACTGGCTGGATAGTTGTAGTGATTCCTGTCTGGGGTTTTAAGGTCTTACAGATCCATGGCTTGACGAGTAGATGGGGAGTAACATGCATCTCTCTGCTCTCCCCATTTCCTCCTCCTCCTCTTTCTCTGTCCTTTCCTGCTACATCGCCCTTTTTAAACCTCCACGGGCTCGCAGAACCCCTAATTCCTGCCGACGATCCTGAACAAAGTTAATGTGCTGTGGCGTATTTAGTGCGAGTACTTTCATAATAGCTTTCATCGCTCTGCTTTGTCACCGAAAGCCTTTCGCCAGCTGACTCTGACCTTGTTTCAAACAAAACCATTCACATCAACTTCCACCTTCTCCTTTTACTTTTGAGCATTTTTCTGTTGTACGCTTTAATACCACTGCACGCTTGCTTCTGTCTGCTTTTAGTTACGTATGGTGAAGCCTCTTCTTTCCTTTACTTCCCTCCTCTCTAAATCCACTCTTTCTGCCAGGGAGAACCGCCTTGCACTGGGCGTGCTCAGTAAACCACCTCTCATTAGCACGGACACTGGTACGTTACGGCGCTGCTGTGGACATGCAGGACCACAAGGTAAAGAAACCTTTAAAAAAAAAAAACAATACTATTAAACATACTCCAAGGCAGCTCTGGTTGCAGCTGAAATCCTGGACATGTTAAATTTCTAGGGTGAGACAGCTCTGTTTCTCTCGGCTCTCCACGGCTGCTACGATACAGCCAGGTTCCTCCTCCTAAACGGTGCCAATCAGGAGCTGATAGACCGCAGAGGGCGTCGACCAATAGATGTGGCCCAGGAAGGATTCCATCATCAGATCCTTGAGCTTCTCCTGGCTCACCGAGTCCACCAGAACCCATTTCCTATGGCCCCAACTACCGAGGTGCTGTGGGATGACCGTACTTACATGTATTCCCCTTGGGTGACATCCCCTCCATGTCTGCCAGGAAGAAGTGCTTCCTTTTCTGGGGTTGTAAAACCCAGGGAGATGTCTTCACCCCAGCCCAGGTAAAGTTACTGATTAAGCTCGCTTACTCACAATCAACAATAATCATCCTTAAATATACCATAATTATATATTATATTTCTCCACAGTGACTGGCAGTACATGCCGCCTCAGAGCTGGCAGCCAATGACAAACCAATCCACAACGGCACTAGTTAGCCCCAGGGTCCTCAGCCGCCCATCGCGTCCAATCAGCACACTTCAGGAGGTGACCTCAGAAGCCGAGGAGGAAGAACGAGAAGCAGCCCAGCAAGTCCCCAGAGCGGCGACGCCCCACTTCCTGTGTCCTCAACCAGCACCCCGCCAGCGCTCCTTCTCCTGCACACAACCCGCTCTACAGCGCCGCGTCAGTTCCAACCAACCAGAGCCAGTCGTCAACATCCTGCCAGATAGACAAGCTAACGAGCAAGTGGAAGTAGTGGTGGTCTCCCAACCTAAGGCAGGCGGCAGCCAATCAGAGAGCAGAAGTGCAGGGACAGTGCGTAACACAGACTCTGAGAGAGAGAGGAAGAAGAGTTCCGAGGCGAAAAGTCAAAGAGAGGCAGATAATACGGAGTCGACGGCTATACAGACTGTTATGTGACTGCAATGGCGCTTCATAAATATTTCTTTCCTAAGTCTAAAAGGCTAATTCCCCTACCAGGCACTTTATTTTTTCCCCCCACTTAGAACAAATACAACAAAAAATTACATCATGTACAGTAAAGTAACCCTTTTAAGTTCATTTATCAATAAAAAAAAAATTCTAGAAATTAAATCTGGATATGTTTACGTGTTATGTTTAACACGTTTCCCTCCACAGTCCAAAAACATGCACAGTAGGCTAACTGGCTATTTGTGTGTGTGTGTGTGTGTGTGTGTGTGTGTTATCCCTGCGATGGCCTGGCGAGCTGTTCAGGGTGTACCCCACCCTCGCCCAGATTCGGCTGAGATGGACGCCGCGACCCTAATTGGGATTACGTGGCTTAGAAAATGATAGCTGAACATTTCAGATTATACACCATTTATATAGCCATAATATTAAAAACGTTATGGAAGCTGGCAGGCCACTCAACAACACCATGCAATCACCCAATCAGGAGTCCGTTCCCTTAACACTTCCAATGACCTTCCAGCTGTGGGCGTGTGCGCCATAGCTCCATCCTACACATCGAGTTTCTTAAGTTCAAGGGCTTCAGCTTGGGGTCGGGCCACCAACTGCGCAGAGGGGGTGGTGACACTAGGGGTGCGAAAGATGCGAATAGCGGTTCGTGGCCGTCGCTTTTCATTCCCAAGATGCTCTTGAATTCGTCTTGCGGCATCGCGTTTTGATCGCCCGGTCCATGAGCTCGTCCCCAAAAATTTCAAAGGTTTCAAATAAGTTTCATGTGTGCAGATAATAATCTGATTAACTTTAAGCATAATTTTTAATTAGCTTTGAAACAAGGGAAGTTTCTTAGGTCGCCCTGTGTGTGTATATATATATATATATATATATAAAGTGTGATACTTCAGGCTAATCTCTATCATGCTGTAGGACACTGAACACTAAACTCTGGACTTTAATTTCGGCACCTGCTTGGTGACCCCGGACTGGAATGAGATGCAGTGTGGCGTTGTGGCTGAATGTGTACACAGACAGTCTTTATTGTAAAAGAGGTAGAGAATACAGGTGTTTCACTGTACAGAGAAAGACAGCACTGTTGATATACGCATTCAAACCGTAAGTGAAGACAGCAAACACACCTCATTCAGAAAAACAATACACTGAAAAAAAAAAAAAAGAGAAACACACCCTCCTCCACACACACACACACACACACACACACACACACACACACACACACACAC
>JBCNYG010000004.1:2722921-2739273 GCA_039654305.1 Porochilus rendahli | reverse complement strand
TATATATATATATATATATAAAATTCTTATATTGAGATACACACACATACACACTACAACAATGATTTCATGAACGTGCAGGCTTCCATGCACCGGGAACGGGCAGCATGCAGCACGGGGCATTCAAACAGGATCAAACGAATGAAAGGGTCTAACCTGAGCCCCCATGTGGTAGCCAGGCTGCTCTCCATTCACTGGAGGAACTCCAAGGAAGAGGTCAGCTGACCCTGAGAGCGAGAAGGACCCTGAGCCTGAGAGAAGTGTGTGTGTTCGTGTATGTGTGGAACAAAAGGTTATCTGTGAAAAACACATCTGCCCGATTTCCCTCGTATCCCCCACCTCCCATATATGTGTGTGTATATATATATATATAATAATGTATAAATATATATTATAATGACTTTATACACACACTGCACCCACACCGATTTGATTCCTCTTTATTTATAACATTATAATTACATCTGAACCAGATTAGTTACTTAGTGATGAGTCACTTAATATTACATTACAGCTCACTGGAGCCTAGGAACATAAAACATGATTATGCTAATTAGTGCCGGCTAGTTTTAGTTCATTATTAATAATGCTCACCACGTACAAAAAAAAAAAAAAAACAACAACATAGCAGTCATTTCTGGCTTTACTCCGTCACGTGTGTAGCGTCTGATTCTTTCGCTTTGCACTGGAGCTTCATGGCGAACTCTGTGAGCGAGTACCGGCCGTCAATCTCACCAGAAATCTTTACAAATCTGGGTCTGACCACATCCAGTTCAGTGATGTGGGTTAAGACGAGCCCTAGCTTCATTTCACCCATATATATATACACACACACACACACTCTCTCTCTCACACACACACACACTTTCGATAACGATAGCGTTTAGCGCATCTGCTTTACAGCAAGAAGGTCCTGGGTTCCAGCCCTGGGCTCAACAAAGGCACTTCTGTTTTGAGTTTTTCATCTTCTCCGTATACTTGTATGGGTTGTCTCTGCGGACTACGGTTTCCTCCCACACGACATACACATTAGACTGACTGGCTGTTCCGAATCTACCCTCGGTGTGAGTTTGAATAACCGTGTGTGTCGCCCTGTGATGGTTCAGGGATCACCCCGCCTTCACATCGAGTCGGCTGAGAAAGGCTCTGGCCTCCATGTGACCCCAGTAGGGTTAAGTGGTCCGGCGAACACATTTAGGACGGTTTCTGAAGCTGATCTGAACAGGGCTTATGCTTCTAATAAAGGTGTATCGTGATCGAACAGGAAGGTTTAAGGGTTAAACAGACGTCCATCCCTGATTGGCTACACGAGGCTTGTGACTCCAGTGCAAAACTAAAAAAGCAAACACGTCTCGGGTTAATCTTTGGCTTGATCTTGGGTTTTTTAACAGAGCCGACCTCGTAATCTTTAGATTTTCAAAATGACGTTTAAACCATAGCAGACCTTTTTATTAAAATAGGTTTTTTATTTTTAGCCTTTTTTGCTGTAAACATACCGGTGGAGTTGGGGGTTTGGGGTGAACCCTCTCTCTGTGTCGCCCCCATGGCTGTCTTCATGGCGTAAATGTTGGCCTCTTCCTGGAACTTGCCGATGTTTTTCTTGTAACGGATCCTCTTGTTGCCAAACCAGTTGGACACCTGTTACGACACGGAGCCAGATGTGAAACGGAACGCCGGCAAATAAAACATCAATCAAACGCGGAATGAGACGCCGCCCTGATTTTATATCCGTGCCTAAGAAAAAACGACAGCGGGACAGTTATATTATAACAGGCACGCACGCACACACACACACACACACACACATTAATAGTGCATTATTTTATTCCCCTATACATCAGGAATGACTTAAGAAAACAGATCGATCACATGGTATCCCGCTCTCGCCACACTGTTCCGTCGCTCAGACGAGCCCGGGCTTGACTCGCAGCTCCGCAGACTGCGAAGCCGGCGCTCGTCGTGCTGCCCATGTTACCTGAGAGACGGTGATGCTGCACTGCTTGGCGAGCTCCTCTTTGGCCTCCTCGCTGGGATAAGGGTTCGACAGGTGGGAGTAGAAGTACTCGTTCAACACCTCCGTGGCCTGCTTGCTGAAGTTGCGTCTCTTGCGCCTGACAAAAGACGCGTCGTTGGTTATGTAAATAAAACCTGCCTCGATTTGTCAGCTTGTCATCGGGTCCGAATGCAAAAGCAAATATTAACAGGCGCAAACATGGACACTGCGTTCGACACAATACACCACACACACACACACACACCTGGCGTCCAGGAAGCGTGAGCGGAGGATCATGACGGCCTCGCACGTGCTCTGTTTGAGCTGTGTCTGGATGGAGCTGAACTTGCGGTGGATGATGGCCACCATGCGCTCGATCTCACGCGGGGAAACGGGCCGCGTACGCGACTGCTCGCGCAGCAGGTTCATCACGTGTGTCGTGAACTCGCTGCACGCCTGCGAGACAACACAACACACAAGCTCAGTGAAGCAATCCTCCATGATGTTGTTGAAAAAAAATTTTGAATAAAAAATTTCCCCTCTGGGACTTATATCATAATATTTTCAGAAAAACACACATGTACTTCGCGTCTTGTGGGAGGAGTCTCCAGTGTCAGAGCTAAATTTACGTTTTCCGTCTTCACTCCAGCAGGACAGGCTGCCATTTTACTTGCTTTTACTTTATTAACGTTAATACAGGAAACACAGAGAGTGAACCAGAAACTGACTTCCTGATTCCTAAACAATCCACAACATTAGCTTCTTTCAGGCTGAGTGGTTCTCGAAACGTTTTGAGAGGAACTACTAACCCCTGGGGTCCTCGCCGAACCTCAAAATACCACCAGTAGGAACGCTGAAGTGATTTAAGCATGCCAGATGTCAAATTTCACTTCGAACTGTCAAAATCAGGGATGAGAAACCCCAGGGAGCACCCGATACAGCATCATCACGATACCCATCTGAGATTTTAATCATGGCAGCTGCCGGTGCCGAACTGGACCGATCACAGTGCACTGACCTCACCCATGGTTCCAACTATGCCTGGATGGGATCTGCCCTGAGGTAGTTTATAAAAAGATCCTCCCTAAATTGGTATGATAAAATTCAGTTTCAGATCTTTCAGTGCAAACACACACGCATTAAAAAAGGTAGCTCCTCCAACAGTTCTATGAACTATGAAAAGTTCTTCTAATCAGAAATCGCATATTAACTTTAACCATAAATGGATTAAAATCACACTAATAGTATTATTCTTTAATAAACAAAATACTGTAATTATTCGCAAACCGATATCTGTCGTCTCATATAAGGGAAATTGAATACTCATGGAAAATGCCGTTAGAATAAAAATAATCAGCTTTAAGAAAGTTCCAGTTACTCTGTTTTTTTTTTTGTTTGTTTTTTTTTTTAAATCAGTGTTATCTTACAGAACGATCTTACAGGGCTCTCCTCAAGGTTCCCGTCAGTGTTCTTATCTTATTTCCCGTCATGCTCTTGGAGCTCTCAATACGAAACGTCTAAATTAATTGAGTTCCTCTGAAAAATGTTCCTTATCCTCTCTGAAAACTTGGTCATTTTCATTCTAAAAATAAATAACTTGTTTAATTAAAAGAAGAAGAAGAGGAAGAAGAGGCATCAACATATCAAGGGAGTCATACATTTTCTTAAGGCTGTCTATCCCGAGCCATCGATTTCTGCTTTTCAAATTAAGATGACGGATGACTCTGTCTGATCTCGAATCAATGCGGTCTCTAACATCGCAGCTATTAGTTGAAAGTTAATCTTTTCTTTCCGCGTGTGTAATGTTATTGACTGGAACGGTTTCCCCCTCACGCTTGCCTCTCCATTGTTCGACCTGATGTGCTGAGAGACCGCCTCTATACCCGGCAGATCAAACACCAGGATCCGCAGGATGTGACTCGTGTTATTATAACACGGATTAAGCCGTGCTAATTTGGATTCGCCGTCTCCTTTCATTAGTACCGCTCGCACACGACACGTCCATTAAAGCTGCTTCTTTTCATCTGGCGTCGCTCTAGGCACGACTTTTCCCTCCTACTCTACATGTTTATATCGACGGCCAGACAAAGCGGTCTGGCTTGCAGATGATACTGCAGGTGTCATTTGTCTCTGGTTTCCTTGGAGTTTGAACTCGGATTTCCTCGTATCTCATCGGATATGAGACTGATTCGAAGGCCCGTACTGTAGTCCGTGCCTTTTAACGCCGACCTAATTGTGTATACGACTGCCTACATAACTCACAACACGCTTCTCCTCTTCTTTCTTTTCCGCAGCAGGAAGGGTGGATGATTCGTACAAACATTTTTAATTACATCTGGTTTCAGATCATGTTATGATCTGAAAATGTAGTCTAAACATAGCCTGACTGAACTGGATCTCTCTCTCTCTCTCTCTCTCTCTCTCTCTCTCTGTACTGACCTGCTCGTATTTCTCCAGCTCGGTGTGATAAATCGTGCGAATCTGGCTCAGCTTTTGTTTGTAGTCCGAGTGCTCCAGCGAGCTGTCCGGAGACATACCGCCCGAGCTGGTGGCAGCAGAGACGGCCGCGGCGGCCCCGCCTCCTTTCTCAGGGCCGGCCACGCCCTCGGCTAAGAGCATGTTGTCGAGTCGGACGAGCTGCGGGTCCGGCGGCTCCTCCTCCTGCGTGTTTCGCATGGACAGACCTGACGAGACCGTGAAGACCATTGTTTAGTTTCACAAATCATATGAATTACACAGTATCTCTAGTGTATCTCAGGGGTCCCCGCTCCTGTTCCTGGTGATCTACCTTCCGAAAGATTTTAACTTCAACCCTAATGGGGCCCATCTGACAAATCCAATCGTTTTAAATTTTCATTTCCACGTCTTAATTGGATGGTCAGGTGGGCATAATTAGGGTTGGAGCGAACATCTTAGGGACGGTAGCTCACCAGGAACAGGATTGGGTACCCCTGGTGTGTCCAAAAAGAGTATTCGGGGGAAAAAACACAATATTATTTGTTCTCAAAAAGAGAAAACATTGACCAAACAATAAAATTTTCTGCGAAGCGCACAGATGACGACAACGATGGCACACGCGTCAGATTGCCTGTGTAGGCACGTGAGCACGGATGCAACAACAAAGTCAAACGCACGGCTTTACATCATTTGCATAAGTATAGAGCTCCACGGAACTCCACTATAAAAGTGTGTCTGCAGGATAACCCAGTCGTTCAGTAACTTCCGGTGGTCAGCTGACTTCTTTTTATTGCCACACAATATTACTGAGTCTTGACCAGACCAATCAAGGCAACGTTGCCATGGTGATTAGACACTGTCATCAAGGCTAAAGGGCAGTCCAACAAAATACAAGCATGGTACCCCTTTTTTTGTTCAAGAAATGCAGTCACTATTAACACTTATTCATGCTAAACACAATCCTGTCATAAAGTGCCTGTCAGAAAGTAGATTTCTTACCAAATAGCTCCAGCATCTCCACTATTACACATGTATTACATGTTTATTACAATGCACTGTGGTGAACAACAAAAATAACAAGCTTTGGAGTGTCATTAATAATTGTTTCCGTTTTTTAAATTATTAAACACACACACACACACACACCGAAGCCTTGCAAAACTTTTGTCGAGAAAGTTCTAGAAGATATAAGTGGCACATCTTGGAGAAACCTGAGAGAAAATAGTTTTAAAGTCTTTCATCCTTATAGCACAGCAAGAGTATACTATATAGTCCAAAAAGGCAAATATATTAATTCGAGACTTTAAAAAAGCCATTAAGCAAAAAAAAAAAAGTTTATGAAACTTTTTTTGTTGTTAAATAAGACGTTTCCAGTCAGTTTACTGTTAGCTACAAGCAGTTAGCTTAAACGCAGCTAGCATATAAATAAATAAACAAACAAACACCAGATCATTTTTCGTTCGTTATAAAACATTAATACGGGTTAAAAGAAATCCTATGAGGTTTTACAGAAAAACACAAGTTAGTATTTTTGATAAATACAATGAATAAATGTTTAAAAGGACAATAGAGGTCTCTAAGCTTTGCGCCATTAACCTCAGTTTGTCGCTTTTGTCCAACATGGCGTCACTCGCCCCTCTCTCTCTCTCTCTCTCTCCCTGTGTGGCCTCCTTCCAAATTTATTATAAACTTTAAAATATATTAGTTTGGTACAAAAGTTCTATGTTGTGAATTATTTATGTTGCACATTTACACTTACCGGTTTTCTCTTTAATTTCACAAAGCACGCTGAACAGAGCCGGTTTCATGCGGTGACAGTTCAGGGCATGTTTTCTGTGGGTTAAAATAAACAAACCGCATTAGCCAACCTCTAACTACAAAGTTTACTTTATAAAAATGAAAACCCTGTACATCTAACGCATTAAAATATGCAACGAGTTTCAGATTTAGGCTGTAAAATGCAACAAAAATAATGTTCTAGCTTTTATATTTGTTAGTGTTATCTAAGAAAACTTGCCCTGGATGCTATCCCTAGCTGGAGTTAGCCTGTATTTCTGTCTCTAATTACAGCCAAAAAAAAATCTAATAAAAATAAAACACTGCCTCCTTGGTAAAATACGACTAAAGTTTGAATATAGTTGTACATTTTTTTTTCCATCTTAAGTAGGGTGTTAGGAATTTAAACACGAGTGAAATTAGTTTGTTGGACAATTTAGTGGCTTGCTAGTTAGCAACAACGTAAACAATACAGTCTCGATGGCCAGCTCTGTTAAGCATTTCTAGAACATATTACTTTATTCGTGTTACAAACCAGTAAAAATAAATCGCAGAAACATGTCCTTTTGGGTTTATTTTAATGGAATAAGGCAATATTGTCTGCGGTTCGCCGTGTAGCTTCGGCAGCTAGCAACTTAATGCTCAAAGTTTGTTTTCGGGCATGGAGCCAAAGCCGTTAATTAAAAGCTAAAACCTAATTTTTACTCACTTCGCCTGGGCTTCGTCTAAACTTTGGTCGGTGATGGTCATAATTTGTTGCAAAATGTCCCCAATGTCTCGTCTGTTTTCATGTCCGTTTTCTGTTCCCTCGAGGCCCGCGTCGCCATCGGACCGGTGTTGTGGCGGAGGGTGCACCGAGTTCAGGGCGTGCATTCCCGGGTGAGCGTTCAACGCGAGTCCCCGGCCTGAGTTGGGCCCGTTGCCTGCAATAGGCTGCTGCTGCAACATACCGAGCGTCACATTAATCTAAACCGAGCCAGCTGTGTGTGTGTGTGCGTGTGTGTGTGTGTGTGTGTGTGTGTGTGTGGGTGGCAGGAGTACACACACACTCTTCTGTGGACCATCACACTGGGGTCCTCTAGCGATGGGATTCACCTCTTGGAATAATAGACAAATAAACAGATACAGAAGAGTAATAACTCTCTACACTGCATTTCTGTGATGTGGACACATTTCAGTTTGTTAATGCATCAAGTACATTATGCATGACATCCTCTGGAGGATAAAATATAAAAGGGTTGTGGGTTTAATGTTCTGCATCGCTGCATCTATTATTTTCAATCAAATTTGAAGGACTGCGGTACGGTGGCGTGGTGTTCAGCACATCCGCCTCACCGCCTGGGTTTGAGTCGACAGTGTTTCTGTGTATGCATGTTCGTCCCGTGCTTGCATGGGTTTCCTCCGGGTACTCCGGTTTCCTCCCACTGTCAAAAGCATGCACATAGACGAACTGGCTCTTCCAAATTGCCCCTACGCGTGAGTGTGAGTATGTGTTGGCCCTGTGAGCCGCCCAGGGTGTACCCCACCTTCGCACAGAGTCGGCTGAGATGGGTTCCAGCCCCCTTGCAACCCCAGTAGGATGAAGCTGTCTAACAAACAAACGAAGTGTTTAAAGGAACGGTTTGTTATTTCTGAGCCCCCTGCTGACTGCAAGCTGAACTCCAACTGACAGGCCAATGTGTCAAGTGTGTCTTCCTCCCCTAAGCCCATCACACCCACCACACACATGTTGAAGCCTGTGAGTTGCCTTCAGGGGGGAGGAGGAGCAAATTTCACAGTCAGAACACTTTATATAGAAGTCAGAACTGAAGGAACTGGTTAGTGCAGATAGTACAGTCATCCACGGTACAGTTGTTTGTGATTAATCAGACAAATTTAAGGAAGAAAAGGTCTCTTATATTTATTAGACTTTACTGAAGGGTGAGTAAAATTTATTATTTTGATTCATTTATACAAATGTGTTCATTGCTTAAACCTCTACGACATTTAAACAAAGAGAGCACAATGACTGCATTCAGGGGCGTGGTCAAAATAATAATAATAAAAAAAGTGCGGTTTTTAAGTTCATACTACGTCCATTCCAGGTTCTCACGGCATCTAACATCCATTCATTTTTATTCTAAGCCGCTTAATCCTAATTAGGGTCGCGGGGAGGCAGGCGCCCATCTCAGCCGAGTCTGGGTGACGGCGGGCCATCACAGGGCCAACACACAGAACCATTCACACTCACTCTTCCACATAGGGGTGATTTAGAATAGCTGATCCGCCTACTGTGCATGTTTTTGGACTGTGGGAGGAAACCGGAGTTCCCGGAGGAAGCCAATGCAGGCACGGGGAGAACATGCAAACTCCACACAGAAACACCCCGAGCCCAGACCTTCATGCTGTGATGCGGACATGTTCCTAGTAATTTCTTACTAACCCCGTGATCCACGCCATAAAGACCATACCACGCCCTTATCGTTTTCTGCTGCGTTGCTGCTACATTGTACAAGTTCTTAATGCATCTTCACCGACAATTTCATATTTCCAATTTATTACAAAAAAATCATACTTTAATGTTATTGTTTTCATTAATACTTGTTTATCGGTTTATTTTTAGTCATAGAATTCGCAGCGCACGTGTTGCTACTACAGAAATGACAGCTTTCAGAACTGACCAATCAGAATCAAGAATCCAACAGCACTGCAGTATTATGACTCAATAAAAACAGCTGGGGCGGCACGGTAGACATAGTGATTAGCACCTCTGCCTCACAGCAAGAAGGTCTTGGGGTCGAGTCCCGTGGCTCTGCGAAGGCGTCTCTCTGTGGAGTTTGTATGTTCTCCCTGTGCTTGTGAGGGTTTCCTCCAGAGACGGCTGTTTCCTTCGACAGTCCTTAGACGAGCAATCCAGGCTAACTGGCTGTTCAAAATTTCCCCTAGGTGCAAGTGTGAGAATGAACGATTGCACGTGCGTCGGCCCTGCGATGGCTTCACTGAAATGATCAAGTCAGCAGAAGTCACACTTGCAGACACAGTTGATCTATAAAAGGGTTGTCATGACACATTTCCATTCCTCTCAGTTCTATCCTCACACATTCTCGAACTGAGCAGCAGTGCACTTCTTGTTTTTTGCTGGCAGACAACAGGAAGTGTGCAAAACCGCAGGTTCTTTTCTTGCGTCGAGCAAGCGGGCAGCTAGTTTCAACTTGCATGTAGGAGCAAACCAGGGCGCCGTGCTTATAAATCACCAAGAGTGCTGTCTGAAAGCTTCGCGTCGAGCACTAATTAACGGTCGAAATTCTTGTCTCACTGTACGACGTGACTCGGGCGACTGTGGGGTTTTGAAACGTTAGTGACCAAGTCACTAGGGGTGGGTTGGGGGTAGAGAAAGGAAGAGGAAGAAGAAAGTCGTCTTGAAAGAAGCAGCTTGAGAGTGAAACTCCGAACTTGACAGCACATCACGGCTCGTTTTTCTGATGAGGTTCGTTTTTTTTTGGAAGGAAAACTTGGCAGGTGTAATTTTAATATGAAACATCTATTTTTACTTAGCGGTAAGAGCCGGAGCCAATGAGGGCTGTCCACGAGATACAGTCTAGAGGACGTTATTTCAACATATCAAGGTCTAGAAGATGGTAAGAGGCCCTCAACGGGCTTTCATTTAATTTCCCCCCCTCTTTGTCTTTCTAAGATAAACTTACGGTATCATGTTTCCAGTATATTCCATATTACCGCTAAATTAAAAGAAATATCTCGACTATCCTGAATTTGACTGTAGCGTGTAGGAATTACGACACGGTTGTGCAATAGACGTGTTTTTTTTTTCTTTTCCTATTCCTGCCAGCTTAACAAATTTGAGTGTGATCTAGAGCAGTGTTTCCTGAAGTATACAAAACAGAATTGTTTTCATGGAGCAACTTGCCAATGTACTGCGAAATATTTATCTCCCCAAATAGCTAACAAATCCCAGCCTTGTATTATAAGTGGCTTGCTGAGTATTTTCAAAATAAGAACTCCCTAAACTCTCATAACTTAAGCTCCGGGTTCCCATATCCGCTGGCTGACTAAAGGACATACCAGTGGATTCGGACATGGACTGTGCGGAGGTCAAAGGTCAACTCCCAGCGGTGGAGCAGCTGGAGCCACTGTTCATCCTCGAGGACGGCGACGAGCTGGACGATTTCACACATATCTCTACGAGACTGAGAGTGAAGAAGGAAGACATGGCAGACCGAATCGAGGAGATTTCGGAGGGAAGTACAGATTTTAAAAACGTCACGGAAGATGGTGAAAGCGAGGACGTAAGCAGGGCACAGGAAGAAGGGGAAATTCAACATGAGGAAGGGTTGGAATACAAAAACCGAAAGATTGACGGCGTGATGGAGAAAGAGGAGAATGTCGAAGTGACAAGAGTGCAAAGCAGACCCGGATCAGTGAAGGAGGAGGCAGGAGGGGACACGCATGGATTGAAGATGGACGCAAAGGCAGATTCTGATACCCAGCCTTTGGTCACACAACGACCCAGGCATCTACTCAGTCCTGAAGATGCTCAGCAAAAGGTATTGCTCTTATATATACCAATACATACATATATATATATACATATATATATAAATTAAATTTGTTCATTTTGAATTGTGTTTAAAGGGACAGTCTGTAATTTCTAGAGCCCGCATATGCATAAACAAACAATTACTATTACAATTAAAACCTTTCTCTTTACTTTAATCTGACCCTGATTTTTAGTAGGGAGCCTTGTAAGTCCACTTAATTTCAGGGCCTGAAAAAAATATACACAGAAGCTTAAAGGCACAGTGTGTAATATTTTGGAGGATATGTTAGCAGAAACGAAGTATATCCACCATCATTCAATTCTCATTTACTCATTTGTCAAACCATTCATTCCTACAAGGGTCACATGGAGGCTGGAGTCTATCTCAGCCGACTCTGGGCAAAGGCAGGGTACACCCTGAATAGCTCAACAGATCACGGGGCCATTACAAACACACAACTATTCATACCTAGGGGGAAATTTGGAAAAGCCAATAAGCCTTATGTGCTTGTCCCAGGACTGTCGGAGGAAACTGCGGTGCCCGGAGGAAACCTAGGCAAGCACGGGGCGAACATGCAAACTCCACACAGAAACACCATCGCCGAGCTCGTGACTCGAACCCAGGACCTTCTTGCTGTGAGGCGTATGCGCAAACTACTAAGCCCCCATGCCGCCCTGTGTCATATTGTGCCAGCCAAAAATAGTTAAATAGAACACGACTATGAATTTAGCGCCCAGCACCAAACATAGGCTAATTCGTGCATTCATTTATGTTCTTAGACGCTTAATCCTAATTAGGGTTACTGACCCTCAGCTGACTCTGGGTGAAGGCAGGGTGCACCCTGAACAGCTCGCCAGGCCATTACAGGGCCGACAAACATTCAGCCATTCACACTCACTCTTGCAATTTGGAAGCACTAGTTATCTGTGCATATTTGTGAACTGTGGGAGGAAACCGGAGGACCCGGAGGAAACCCAATGCCAAGCGCCTGAGCCCGGGAATTGAACCCGGAACCTTCCTGCCATGAGGCGAACGTGCTAACCACATTGACATATAAAAACTGACATGTAATGACGTCAAGGTCCAATAATGGGAAATTAAAATGGACCTGTTTTATACCACTTTTTCTGACAGAGTGTAAAATAAGCTAAAAATGTAAAGTTGACCCTTCCGTCATGACCTCAGGTCCACAGGTTATCCCCGGATTCTCCTGATGCGCTCTACGAGCTGCTGTGTGCCTTGCAGGAGGGCCGGCGACTCAACGACCAGCGCTGCTCCTTCACACTGCAGCCACGCCGTAGATGCCACTCGGAGCCTGGAACCCCACGCCACAGTCAGAAAGGTGCAGGAAATATATTGTATGGATTCATTTGGTGTGGATATATATATATATATATATATATAATTTGTATCACAAGTATAAATTTTTTTTTTAAGCGTTCTTTAACACTGACATCTTGGTTCATATGAGGGATTACTCAGCTTGGTGGAGGTTTGCGCCCTCTGTGTGATCTTACTCCTAAAATAAATTTGACCTCTTCCTGTCATCCTTTTCTCCAAACAGTGGTCTTCTCATCCATGACATCGCTGCAGAAGGAGGAGTTCTTCGATCTGGTGGCCACCTCCCAGGCTCGACGGCTGGACGACCAGCGTGCCGATTTTCAGAGCCCATCCCCGGTAGGCTTGGAGCCTTCCCCTCAGGAGCCAAGGCGTCCCTCCAGCGCCCCAGCGAGTCTCTCGCAGGCCAGACCCAAATCGAGGAGAAGCAGCTGGAAGCTCATGGAGTTTGGCCAGACCGTTCCGAAACCAGCGGCGAAGGAGGAGCTCTACAACATGATCCTGACCTCACAAGTACATCTTCTTCAAACACACTGATCCGTTCCATCCATCACGGAATCGTCTTTGTGCCGGAATCTTTTATCTTTTGCGTGTCTGGTGATTCACAGATAGCGGCTTAAATTAAATATTAAACCCGAAGTCGTGGCCTCAGAGCTCAATATTTAAGCCATTATCTGGGAATTACCAGACATGATGTAAACACATTATAAATAACCATGTAGCAAAGGAAGCATGATTATGGCTTTAAAGAAGCATTTAACCCTTTATTGATCTTATAAATGAAAACACCAGACAACGATAACAGTGTTTTATTAGAAAATGTCACAGAGAACAGAATGAATTTAATCAAACGTAGCTCGAGGTAACAATCAAATAATCATATGCTTTAACATTTCAGAAGAAAGTGTCAAAAAAATAAATACTTTCATATAAATTGGAATGGAATTTTATATGATTCATATAAATGCAAGTAAGAGTGTTATTTGCATACGTGCTCACGGAACGCTCATTTTGTTCCACGCTGACAGGCGCAGGGACGCATAGAGGAGCAGCGTAGCAAAGCACCAGGCCCTATGGACGATGAAGATTTCTTCTCCCTGCTGTTGAAGGTCCAGGGAGGCCGTATGGACGAGCAGAGAACGGAGCTTCCTGTAGCACTTCGGTATTAAAAGAGACGCTGGCTAACACTGATGAATTCTGGGTAGAAAAGATTTTACTGTGGGTCTGAAATTTGCCTTTTACTCTGGTTTTACTTTTCAACTTGCTCGCCGTCTAAAATGATGTAATTTATGATTGTCTGAGCCTCGAGTATGTTTTTCTCATTGCGTGTGTGTGTATGTGTGTGTGTGTGTGTGTGTGTGTGTGTGTGTTTTAGATTGATGTGCCTTGAGTGTTAATCATAAAGTCTATTTTTATAGGATGAATTAGGGTCAACACTTGAGCTGAGCTAAACGTTGCACATGGTTGCAAGAGCGGTTTAATATATATATAAATATATTTTTTTTTTGATGATTTTAAGCAGTAGTGTTTGCTTTAAGGAAGAGTGAACGAGGGAATAAAGAAACAGAGAGCGCATGCTTTTAGAAGTGTGTATGGTGTAAAGGAAGAAAGATGAAAAGAAGGCTGGCAAGACTAACTGAATGGCGTAGTTAAAAAAAACCCTAAAAACTATGTTTCCAGGACGCCTTTCTTTCTTTCTTTCGTTCTTTCTGTCTTTCTTTCTTTCTTTCTTTCTTTCTTTCTTTCTTTCGTTCGTTCTTTCTTTTTTCTTTCTTTCTTTCTTTCTTTCTTTCTTTCTTTTTTTTAATGTCTTTGTCTTATTAAGTGCACAGGAAGTACACAGCACCCCATGCTTGGACTGCTTTAATACCACACTTTTAAAAAAAATCGTCCGCCTCTATTATAAATTTAATCAAAACCTGTATATCATTTTTCTCGAGAATCAGCATGATCTAAAAACCCTGTCTTTTATTAAAGTGTACCTGTGGTGAATCAGTTTTACTAGCAATTTAAATTGATCATGTATGACATCAGCGGTTCCTTCTGGCAACGTCAGTCCTTAGCCCTTGTCTTGTATGTGCGAGTGCTGTGACACCGGGCATGCTCAGAAATATGTTGCCTTCCTCAATGGCTGTTCCAGGTAGTCAGTGGTGAGAACTCGTTGGACGGGCTGGGCTAGGTCACTGACCGCGTGCACCATACCACAATATCGTCCGGTGCTGACTGAGCTGCACAAACAACGGGCGCAGAAATCGCGGGAAACATTTCTTTTTGTTCCTAAAGCAACCGACGACAGGAAAGCTGAGTTGACAAAAACGTTCGCTGCATAAGCCATGTTGGATTCGCCATCGCACACATGCTGTGAGGCAGACGTGCTAACCACTGTGCCAACATGTCGCCCTGAATCAAAAAAATAAAGAAGCCGACTTTTCCTGTTTGATCGATTACAGATTTTGAGAGAAGTAAAGCATCATATCGATGGTGCCGGTGGTGTAGTGGTTAAGGGTGCTGGGCTCATTTTCGACTCCCCGTTAGACACCCACCATGCTAAGACCCCTGGGCAAGGTCTTAACCACAAGTGTGCCTCTGTCCACCCAGCAGTATAAATGGGGACCAGTAAAAATACTGAGAAGGTCACCTGCGATGGACCAGCGTCCCATCCAGGAGGAGCTAAACTCCTGGTCGCTTCACGCTAGGGACACCAGGGATAAGCACCGGAGTAAAAGCCCCAACACATTATATCAGTCATATTTTGGGGTAAAGGAAAGATTTTTGTCCAAAAGCTACAATTTTTTAGAATTTTAAAAAGCAACGTAACTGAGAAACTTTTTATACCTGGTCGTTTTTCTATTACTTTGGTGACCGTGACAGCAGGAACACGGTCATGGCCTGTACGGTTTTCCTTTATCTATTGTTTCTGATTTAATAATGTGAAAACCTTGAACATCGACTACATGTACGGCGCAGGAAGTCTTGCACTACTTCACAGTATTGCCAAACAAACGATTCGTTTTATGTATTAATATTAAGGAATAAATCTGTGCTGTATCTGTTCTTTAAATTACAGGAAACTTGACCTGTTATGTACCATCACCGTTTCTTCGTGCACATGAAAGCCTGTTTGAATTAAAATGAATGAAGGAATGAATGAGTCTGACTCGAGTCTTGGTGGTTATCGTTTAAGACGTCAAGCATGTGATGAATTCTGGGATATGCATTATCAAATGTCATCATCTTATGTGGCACCATTACAGATAAGAGGCGCATGATACATACAGTGGTGTAGAGAAAACATGGGGGCATTTTGGGTGGGGGTGGACATGGAGGATGTTACAGGAAAATAATCAGTGATCTGGCTGAAGATCGCCACATCCTTTTATTTCTCTTACACAACAACAACCGGCTAATAATTACTCACTCGCTTATTTGCCGAACCTCTTAATCCTATAGGATCAGTTCATCGTGCTATTCACAAACGCGGAGTGTAAAATATTATGGTATCTTGCAGCATCTAGTGGCGAGGTGCCATACTGCAACCAAATAACACGTAGGGTTCTTGGGGGATCAGTCCCATATTCGCCAATCCCTATGTTCCCCAGTCCCTATATTTCACAGCCGGTGTTCCCCAGAACTTATGTTCCCCAGTCACTATGGTTCCCAAGACCCTATGTTCCTCAGAACCGATGTTCCTCAGAACCAATGTTGCCCTGACCCTCTATGTCCCAAACCCAATGTTCCCCAGCCCCGATGTTTCCCAGTTCCTATGTTCCCCAGTACCTATGTTCCCCAGTACCTATGTTCCCCATACCAAATCTTCCCCAGACCCTATGTTTCCCAGTACCTATGTTCCCCAGACCCTATGTTCCCCAGTCCCGATGTTCCCCAGTCCCTATGTTCCCCAGACCCGATGTTTCCCAGCACCTATGTTCCCCAGACCCTATGTTCCCCGGTACCTATGTTCCCCAGACCCGATGTTTCCCAGACCCTATGTTCCTCAGAACCAATGTTCTCCAGAACCAATGTTGCCCTGACCCTCTATTTACCAAACCCAATGTTCCCCAGCCCCGATGTTTCCCAGTACCTATGTTTCCCATACCAAATGTTCCCCAGTCCCGATGTTCCCCAGTACCTATGTTCCCCAGACCTTATGTTCCCCAGCCCCGATGTTCCCCAGACCCTATGTTCCCCAGACCCTATGTTCCCCAGTACCTATGTTCCCCAGACCCTATGTTCCCCAGTACCTATGTTCCCCA
>JBCNYG010000004.1:2698752-2713655 GCA_039654305.1 Porochilus rendahli | reverse complement strand
GTGTGTGTGTGTGTGTGTGTGTGTGTGTGTGTGTGTGTGTGTGTGTGTGTGTGTGTGTGTGTGTGTGTGTTTAAAAGCACGTTCAGTCCTGAATGCAACCCCTCCCTTAAGTACCCTAAGAGGATCCACAAATCAAGCACCACAAACAAATGACACTAACCACCAGTGTATGCGTGTTACCTCATGTTCACAACATGGAAGCTGGAATATTCTTGACACTCAGAACCCTGCGCATACGTCATGACTGCAACGTGTTCCCAGGGAGCGTTTGACATGTCCTCTAAGCATGCCTTCAGAAGTTACCACGAGTTGCACTACCTGCAAAAATTACCACGGCAGTGCGTTCAAGCTTTTATACATGACGTGACGTCACGATCATGGTTTGGTCTCACATTCTTTATTCTGTGCCGCTGTTGCGGCCTTAACTTGCACTTTCGCAACAGCATCGGAATACGAAAATATTCTTATTGTCACTATCTTTTTTTCCCCGTGGGGCGGTACGTGGTGTAGTGCTTACCTTGGTTTCCTCCCACGGTCCATAAACATGCTCATTAGGCTAATTAGCTGTTCCAAATTGCCCCTATTTGTGAATGTGAATAGTTGTATGTGTTGCCCTATGATTGATTGGTGAGCTATTCAGGGTGTGCCCTGCATTTGCTTGGAGTTGACTGAGATTTGGGCTCTGGCCTTCCAGAGTTCCTAGAAGGATTAAGCAGATAAATTAAATTAATTCTTTTTTTTTTAACCTTGTGCTCACATCCAAAGCTAAACTGATGTTGTTTTCTCACTGGGATGATTTCTCACACTGCCATCCAGTGAAATCCTCTAGATTAACATAAAGTACACTACCAAGTGTAGTCAGTGCCTTGCTTGCATAGCAGCAGAGTCTGCAAGTGTTCAAGTCGTGCAACCTTAAGTGTATCCTGTCCCTTAGTGCTCTCCTCAAAGTGTGATTGTTGTTAATTCATTCTTAGAGCACACTCATCAGGTATGTATTGCTTACTTAAAGCATTTTGCTGTAGGAGTGTAACCTCGGAATCTCTCCGTGTTTTTGCTGAGGTACACATGCTACTTCCTAGATACCAGTGATCCTGATCCTTCCGCTTTCTGAATCCTGTGATCCATCCTGATGTGCTACTACTGGTTGGAGTTTTCATCTTAGCAGCCCATTAATCTTGCTGATGATGATCCATATGGACCTAAATATACACTCAGAATCTGTGAAGATGACAAGATGATTTAGGACTACAGTACTGTTACAGTTATACGATAACTAACTAGGCTTCATGTTAAACTATAGAGAAGTTTCTGCTACATGGTTTGTATTTTTATCTGGTTTCACCCAAATGAGGGTGGGTTTCCCTTTTGAGTCTCATTCCTCTAAGGGTTTCTTGCTTGTCATGTGAGGGAGTTTTTCCTTACCACCATCGTCACAGGCTTGCTCACTGGGGATGTATAGGGTTTGTAGAAGAGATATTTAAATTTAAAACTTTAGCAAATTTGTTTTTATTATGTAAAAATCTGCTTTGTGACAATGTCAGTTGTAAAAAGTGCTATACAAATAAAACTCAATTAAGTTCTATGGGATGTTTTATGGGACTAATTGTGGGGACTAGCAAGCTGACTGCGCCTTAACTGCTATTATTAATGCTGTATAAATAGAACACCACTATTCCTTCATTCATCCTTCTTTTATTACAACACAGGTCACATTTCTTTTATCTTTGGGCAAAGATTCCATTATAAATGAGGCCTGAAAAGAAAAAAAAAAGAATCTAACAGCGAGACACAGCCAAGCAATTAGAGGAGTGCGAGATGGAAAACATCCAGCAGGGGTTCCCTGTGGCTGGGATCCAAAATTAGTCTTGATCAAGCAGCTGTCTTTATTATGAGAACTCATTGAACGTGTCAGATAGATTTGCATATAAATGGCCTTCCCTGGCCAGACGAGAGGACGCGAGCTGGCACAGGCGGCTTGGACACGTTGCTTTCGGACAGGTTGGCGCTTACGAGCAGTTTGTGCTGTTGGGAAATGAGTCATTGTGCTCAAACCTTGGTCTGCATGTCAGAAGTTCATTTCCTTTGACATCAAGAGAATGTTTATTGGCTTTTAGTGATTTACATAAAACATTATGCACTATTGAGGTGCTTAAAACTGGCTTATCACACTTTAATTATAATTATAGTACTTTAATTAGGCGTGTGTGTGTATATATATATATATATATATATATATATATATATATACGTATGTATATTGCAGTCTGACATCTTGATAGTTAAATATTGACCCAGCCTAAAGAAGTTTCCTGAGATGTATAATGGAATATAATGGAATGATAGAAAAGTGCAAAGTCATGCTAGCTGGCTAAATGCCTGTCGTCTGCCTGGGTTAGAGCTGGCCAAGCCTGGGTAAGCTATCTCAACCGGCACTGGGCGAAGGGAGGGTACACCCCAAACAGCTCACCAGACCATTGCAGGGCAACACACAACTCTTCACACTCACACCAAGAGGCAATTTGAAACAGACAATTAGCCTAATGTGCAGGTCTTTGGACTTTGGGAGGAAACCGGAAAGTACCCGGAGGAAACCCACGCAAGCACGGGAAAACCATGCAACCTCCACACAGAAACGCCCTCCTCGAGCCCAGGACCTGAACCCTGTGAGGCTGTGAGGCGGATGTGCCAACCACTACGCCACCGTAAAGATGATTATAATTTAGATTTTTTTAATATACGGTGTGATAGTCTGCAGAGATTTGCAGAACTGCTTAATGCCACTCATATCATGGTGAGGTTGGAGCTTATCTTAGCTGACACAGGGCAAAAACAGGGAACACCCTGAACAGCTCATCAATCCATCACAGAGCCAACCCACACACACACACACACACATGCAACTATTCACTCAAACCTCTAGGGTCAATTTTGAAACGGCGGTTAGCCTAATGTGAATGTTTTTGGACTGTTGAAAGAAACCGGAGTACCCAGAGGAAACCCATGCAAGTACAGGGAGAACATGCAAACTCCACACAGAGACGCCCTCGCTGAGCCCAGGGCATTCTTGCTGTGAGGCGGATGTGCTAACCACTACGCGACCATGGCGCTCCAGTAGTTTATTAACAATAATTAAAATTTTTTAAGTTTTTGGCAAAAGTAAATAAATAAGTAAAAAAAGTTTCTCATATCAGTTGCTCACAGTTAACAAGGTTGTAAAACATTAATCATGCTTCTGTGTAATCGAATATATAAAATGCTGCGTTCCTACAGCGCCCCCTGGTGGCTTGGAGGTCTTAAAGTAACATTAAAAAAGTAATATAAAAACAACAACAATAACAACAACGAAAACAACAAAGTAACCCGAGTAACCCTGACATATATCTGATTTGGTTTATTTTCAATTTGGGAAACATGAGTATGCTATCTATTTTGTAGAGTCCTTGGGTTTTCCCGTGAGTCCAACAGATCTTCCAGACACCAGATACTTCGCCATCAGTCATTCCACCAGCGTCATGACAAGTAGAAGCCTGTTCTCTCAGCAACACTTCGATTACACGCGTAGGAAAAGCTGAGGAGCCGCTTCCAGCAGTTCAGCTCTGAGGACGCATGCATTAACCATCTGTTCTTGCTGCATCTATACCACGCGGTAACGATTAGCTAAAGAGGAAGAGCTACTTTAATGCATCCGTTGCATAGTGACGGATAATGGATATCGATGACGACCGGCTCGTATTAATGCATTATAAAACATTTGGGTGTGAAAGTAGTCGCTCAGCAGTTAAAGCCAAGTGGAAATACCAAGCCACCGGAAGGTGATGAGTTCGATTCCCTGAGAATATCAGAGATATATGTAGAGTTAGACTTTTCCCTGAGTGGATAGTGTAGACCATCTGTCGGATTTTTTTTATATGTTTATACCTGTAGGGTGTGTTTCCAATGCATGGCGTCTCTGAATTCATCTTTACTCTGTTCTCTAGGAAACATAAAAAATGCAGATGTAAACACATTCCTTTTGGGGGGGGGGGGGGAACGAACACAGGTTCATGCAGAGAGTTATGAATACATGCAGCAGCATACAGTAGACATTTTCATATCGAATCTGCTTCACTGAGCATCAGTGGCTCATTACAATATCCAGCATAGTCCAGGAACATGGTGTGTGTGTGAGTGAGAGACTGTATACGTGTGTGTGTGTGTGTGTGTGTGAGTGCACCTGCTGCTAAGTGTCCGACTCGCGCTTTATCTTTGTCACACTGAATCCGATTCGACCCGCTGGGAGAAATGAAAATGACTCAGGCTAGTGGAAACGTGTTGCTCTCCCTCACCTCGGGCTGTTTCCACACATTTGTGTGCATTTGGGACGAAGTACTGTCATGTCTCCGTCTCAGAAGTGCTAGGACGGGGAAGGTACTCAAAGGAGAATCGGGTAGACGCTTTTTTAACCCTTGAATAGATTTACAAACACAGAACAACCCAATAACAGACGGAAATAATTTTAAAAATGCATCCGTGGTTTTCAAAGTAGACAGTGGGGACCCCTGGGAGTCTGTGAAGCGCGCACACGAGGTTTTCGCCCTGTTTTTCCCTCCAAATGCACAGTGGTATCGTCTGCCTCTCAGCACACTGAAAGGAAAGGTGACCCTCATCAAAAAGTCGACCGATCAGAGCCGAGTAGGCACCGAGAGTTTCAGGGGGGGAGGCGCACGGGGAAGCAGCTTCCTGAAGAACTGTGGAGTTTTTTGGATTAGGAGTCGCACTTTGGTGCTAAACTGTTGAGGAAAAAATTAAGCTCGGGGGGAATAAAAGGTCGGGATAATATCTGACCCCGAAGAAAAATAACGACGTGTCAGGGTCGTGGGGAAGCTGGAGCCTATCTCAGCCGACCCTGCGTCACGGCCGGGTACACCATGAACAGCTCACCTGACCAACACGTGGGCCAACACACACACACACACAGACATTCGCACTCACACTTACACCTAGGAACAATTTCACCTAATGTGCAGTGGGAGGAAACCCGAGTACCCCGAGGAAACCCACACAAGCATGGGAAGAGCAGGCAAACTCCACAAGCCTGGGACTGGAGCCCAGGACCTTCTTGTTGTGAGGGGGACATGCTAACACCTAATCCCACCTAATGCTAATGCTAATCCCATCTCTCCTCTTTTCATCAAAAAAAAAAATCCTGGCATGTTTTCCTCTCCAGTGCTCGGCACCTACAGCGCAGTTATCAAAAAAATCGCCCGTGTGCTTCTCCATGTTCCTCACTGCATTAACGATCCTGTTGTTAAACATGTGCGTGTGTGTGTGTGTGTGTGTGTGTGTGTCTTTTATTAGCCTTTTAAGAACCTGAGTAGACGAACAAAACTGAGTTCCCGACCGAAGCATGACTTTGCATAAGAACTGGTCATTAACCCGCCGTCCACATAAACATTATTCTGTGCTGAGTAAAGATGCGTTAACGATCTGTGAAAGTGGCTCAGGCTGTTAGGGGAATTTAAATGACCATCCATTGGCTCCTTTTGTCCCAGGGGTGAGCTTCATCCTTAATTGAAGATGGAGGCGAGCCGATGCAGGTCTGCTTTCAGTCCTAATGACATCCACACACACCACCTTTCCCATCGCCTTTCACTTAGTGTCAGCACTATCCTATTAGCTGTTTCGAACTCTACAAACTCACCACGCTCAATTCCGGCATACAGAGCAGGCCCGGATCTGAGTAACAGCAACCGTTTCTCATTAAAACCACCAAACGGTTTGGTTTCAATATCATACCTTTGTGTTTAACGACATGTCATCGTCTATTTATACCCCGGCAACTCTGCACGGTTTGTGTTAATGCACGCATTCGAATACTGAGCTGTTACAACTTACATATAAAAGGATTATAAAAAATTATGTTTTTGTCTAAACACGTTCATTGAATTTTTTTGTAAGGATATTTATTTATTTATTTCATTGGATACAATATTTACATGGAAGGAGTCTCCAGTTTCAGTACTTATTAGTACTATAGAAAAAAAACCCAGCTGTTTTATCAAATAAAATCCATTTAATCATTGTCTGAACCACTGAATCCTACAAGGGTTTGGTGTTTGCATTTTGTCTCCATGCATGTATGGGTTTCCTCTGGGCACTCGGGTTTCCTCCCGAAGTCCAAAGACATGCACGTTAAGCTAATTGACCCTAGGTGTGAGTGTGAGTGCGAACGGTTGCGTGTGGGTTGGCCTGCGATGGTCTGGCTTTCGGCAAGTCTGCACCCGCAACCCGCGCAGGATTGAGCAGTTCGGCAAGCGAACGAGAGAATGAATGAGTACATGGACGTTTTTACACCCGTTCATAAAAAAATAGACCTTAAACGTAAAATATGAAGCGGCCGGAGCTTGAACAGATTTATTCTTCATGCTCAAATTTGTTGTGGTTTTGCGCTCGGGACTCGTTTGTGATTCGGATGTTTTTAAAGCCATTTCTCGAGAAGCTCCTCATGTGCTATTAGCAGCCACCGGTGGATGAAAGACAGGGATGGAAGGAATGTAAGGGAGAGAGAGGCGGAGGTAAGGGCCGGGCTTTGATCACTGGCTTGTAGACACACACACACACACACACAGGTTTGAGGCTACTAAGGAATGTGGCTTTAAATTCCTCCTTTCGTTCTCTCTCTCTTTCTCTCTCTCTCTCGCTCTCTCAGAAATCACATGTCCTCTCTCAGATCCCGGCTACTGGACAAACAAATCGGGAGACATCCGAACCACGCGCTGAAACCTCAGCTTTCTGACTCCTTAAACCCCACCATGGATCCTTTCATAGCAGAGATCCCTCTATTAAAGATACGTTTATACAATACGTTTATCTTTACACGCCATTCTCTTCATAGATCACACTGCATCGTTTGGAATAAGGCGTGAGACCCTTTGAGGAGTGCTCTTATAGGAAAATAATCGGTGACGCGGCAGCAGGATGAAGCCGAGACGGAAATCGAATTTTCGCCAGAGCAGCATCTCCTATTACTCAGGGTTTTGTTTCACTTATACCACAGGAGGGTGCAGATGATTATACTCCATTAACATATGATACGTTCCACTTTTTATCTGTTTAGAGTTATATTTAAGGTGCTGGGGCTTCTTATAAAGAAACGACAAGAGACAAGAAGAGAAGAGATGAGACGAGGAGAGGCGAGACAAAGAGTGGGGAGAAGAGGCGAGGAGAAATGAGATGAGTCAACGCAGGAGAGAGAAGAGGGAGCGGAGAGATGAGATGACAATAGGAGAGAAGGGAGGAGAGGAGAGAGGAGAGATGAGATGACGATATGGAAGAAGGGAGGAGAGAAAAGAGGAGAGATGGGGACAAAAGGAGAGTAGAGACGAGATGACGATAGGGGAGAAGGGAGGAGAGAAGAGAGGAGAGATGGGGCACAGCAAGGAGAGGAGAGATGAGATGACGATAGGAGAGAAGGGAGGAGAGATGGGGACAAAAGTAGAGGAGAGATGAGATGAGGAGAAATAAGATGAGATGAACAGAGTAAAGAGAGAGTAAAGGTGAAGCTAAGATAGGATTAGCATTAGCATGTGTTAGCATGTCCCCCTCAGAGCAAGACGGTCCTGGACGCCAGTCCCAGGCTCGACCCGTTTCTGTGTGGAGTCTGCATCTTCTCCCTGTGCTTGTGTGGGATTCCTCTGGGTACTCCGGTGTCCTCCGTCAGTCCAAAGACATGCACCTTCAGTTAACCGGCTGTTCTAAATTGGCAGTAGGTGTGAGCACCGGTGTGACCTGGAGTGTGTGTGTGTGTGTGTGTGTGTGTGTGTGTCGGTCACGTTATGTCTTTCTTTCCAACCCATCCAAAGTGAAAAGTAAACACCCATCTCTCCTGCTGGATTTGAGAACCAAACCAGCGCTCTTTCAGTCCCAAAGCCGCTTCTGTAACCATGGCAGCCCCCTGTAGGTCACTCCAGATGGGACTCGACCTGACAATCCCAGGATTACGAGGCCAGTGCATTATCCATTAGGCCACTTCAATTTAGGTTCAAGTTAGGCACCGGCCTCCGCGCGACCCTAGTAGGATTAAACTGCTCAGCAAATGAGTGCATGAGATCATGGACAGCATCTGGAATCTCATGAAAGCTTGCGATTGGCAGGTATCTGATCCAGAATAATGTCATCATTTGCATTTAAATTTTCATATTTGGCTCCTTACACTTCACTCTAACGCCTGCACTGACCTTATTCTCAGCTGGAAGAGCTATACAATAGGCCTTTCAGAGGAGAAATTGTTTCATTATTTTTTCATGACATTTCCGTCCGGCTCTCTCAGATCTAGGCCAAGTTTTTCCAAATCAACATAAAGCCATGATTCCCTCTTGTAGAGAGAACAACCTTACTCTCGACCCTGCGAGATGATTTTGAATTGCAGCACTGGATTGTAATTATACCGCAGCGCTGCTGAAATCAGAAGGTATAGGCTCATCGTCTATAACAGCAGCCCTGACCGTAGTGCAGCTACCAAACACAAGTTCATATTAATGCACTTGTTCTGAAACATATTCGTTTCCATAGTAACAGCTCAATCAGAGGGAGGTGTCCAGAAGAGGTTACATGCAAACGTTTTGACTTATTTGTTATGTGTTAGCTTTGTGTAGAGACTTTATTAGCCATGTATTTTTTGGAGAACTCTTCTGTGTGAGTGCAACAGTTTTAGAAAAAGAGCGAGAGAGAGAGAGAGAGAGAGAGAGAGAGAGAGAAATAGGGGTACATGAATGATTGTTTCCAGATTATTATTATTATTATTATTATTATTATTATTATTATTATTATTATTATAACCATTATTACTTTAATTTATTCTATGTATTACTGTTGGCGGTGCGGTTGCGTAATGGTCAGCACGTTCTCCTCACAGCAAGAAGATCCTGGCTTCGAGTCCTGAACCCGGTGAGAACGTTTCTGTGTGGACGTTCTCCTCATGCGTAGGACTCCTTTGGGTGCTCCACTTTCTTCTCACTCACTCACGCGCACGTTTGCACAAAACGCTTAATCCTATTACGGTCCCCGAGAGGCTGAAGCCTATCTCAGCTGACTCTGGGCGAGGGCGGGGTAAAATCTGAACAGCTCGCCAGACCATCGCAGGGCCAACACAAACACACAACCATTCACGCTCACACTGAGGGTCAATCTGGAACAGCCAATTATTCTAATGTGCATGTTTTTGGACTGTTGGAGGAAACCAGAGTCCCTGGAGGGAGCCTATGTACGCTACAGGGATAACATGTAACCGCCACACAGAGACCCAATAACTATAACGTACAGACCCAAACATGGGGCCAGTGGTGTAGGGGTTAGGGCGCGGGGGTCATGATCGAGACGTCATGGGTCCGAATCCCCGTTAGATTAGTCTTATCCACAAGTCCATCCAGCAGTATAAAGGGGCACCAGTAAAACGTACTGGGAAGATAACCTGCGATGGACTCGCCAGCTGTAGCTGAACTACCCATCCTGGTGGAATTTGAAAAAACCCCAACATACCCAAAACCCTAGAGAAACAACTTTGAGTAAAACAGGGGCTGTATTTTAATTCCCTAATATTTGTAAACATAGTGCACTATGTAGTGAGTGGAGGCCACCCTATATAGTGCACATATGAAGGGAGAAATGAGAGGGAGAGATTTGTTATTCTGTGAATTATTTCTAAAATAAAACACCATTATTATATCAAATGAAAGTAAATCATAAATAATATGTTCAATAATTAAATTTTTATTTTGTATAATAATAATAATAATAATAATAATAATAATAATATAGTAATAACAATATAGTAATAATAATATAATAATTATATAGTAATAATCATAATAATAATTATTATTACTATTTTTATTATTATTACTATGATTGTTATTATTGTTGTGTCTTTAAATAAAAAGACAACCCCATACTGATACCGGTGCCGAATGGGTGCTGAGGAAGCCCCTCCCCTTACGGAAGTGACGCTGACCAATCAGAACTCCGGTTAAGAGCGTCACGTCAGCAGACGTCGTGCGGGGATTGGCATGCTAGCTACATTGAAACAAATCCGAACAACTCGAGCGCTCCAACATTCCTCTTTTTCTGTTATATTGTAGCACCGCGGCTCTTCACGCCGCTTTCATCTCTCCCTTCGGCGTCCACGCAGTTTTTCCGGACGACTTCCGGAACCGGTGAGACGCGCTGAGCGCGAGAACTTGTCGGTGTTTTAAGTTTATCATCTCACGTTACTTCAAAGTCGGCTCCTGTAAAGGCGAGTGCGTGAGTAGCGCTCGCGCTTCAGTGCTGACCTGGGGCTCCCTTTAAGGAAAAGAAGGAAGAAAAGAAGAAAAGGAGGATGTGCAGGGATGTAGGAGTCGGTTCGGGTTGATCCGGACGGGTTCCTGGTTCTACAGTCGGTGTGGCTCAGAAGAATACCACTGCTGGAGTAATGTCCCTGGTTTCTTTGGAAAGGAATCCTGCTTTGGATCAGTTCCTCATCATCATCATGGACTTTCCCCATTTGTTTCCATAGGAAGACCTTTCTTTCTTCTTCTCCTCCTCCTCGTCCACTTGATCATTGTATGGGAGACCCGTCGCTGTGCACGCCTGCACCGATTCAGATTAAAAGTGAAGCTCCACGCTGAAGAGGGGAGGTGAGTGCGCGGAAAGTAAAAGTCGCCCACATGCTCTGGCTTTGGGACCTGGATCACAAAAGCGTTGAACCCTTGCAGGCTGGTGGAAGATGGCCGTGCTTCCCAGTAGGAGCGGGTGAGAGCACTACCCCAGGGCGCGTTGGATCCGTCGATCGAGTTCTCCACCCGGACCGAAGGACACATGCAGGCCAAAAAGCGGTACTTCATCTTGTTCTCCACCGGCGCCTGCCTCGTGCTTCTGCTGTACCTCGGCGGGGTGCAGGTCGCCGTAAGGAGCCCGAGCGGCGGCAGCCGGCATGGCGCGGAAACTCGCTGGCCCAGATTCGTCGAGCGCCTCCAACCTTTCCGGGCTTTGGATCGCGCGGGAAACGAGGACGGCGTCCCGACGTCGCCGAGGGACAAGAGAGACGCCGTTACCGGCATATACAAAGGCCGGATGTGCCGCATGGAATCGTGCTTTGACTTCTCCTTGTGCAGAAGGAACGGCTTCAAGGTTTACATCTACCCTCAGGAGAAGGGTGAGAAGATCTCGGAGAGCTACCAGAGCATTTTGGCTTCGGTCGCGGATTCTAGGTTCTACACGTCCGACCCGAGCCGGGCTTGCTTGTTCGTCCTGAGTCTGGACACCTTGGACAGGGACCAGTTGTCCCCGCAGTATGTCCACAATCTAAAAGCGAAGCTGCAGAACTTGAACCTATGGAACGATGGCAGGAATCACCTGATCTTCAATTTGTACTCCGGGACGTGGCCGAATTACACGGAGGACCTGGGTTTCGACATCGGCCAGGCCATGTTGGCCAAGGCCAGCATCAGTACAGAGAACTTCAGGCCCAACTTTGACGTTTCCATTCCGCTGTTCTCAAAAGATCACCCAAGGACAGGGGGGGACAGGGGGTACTTAAAATACAACTCCATCCCACCGTTTCGGAAGTACATGCTGGTATTTAAGGGGAAGCGCTATCTGACCGGGATCGGTTCGGATACCCGGAACGCCCTGTACCACGTCCACAATTCCGAAGATGTGGTCCTGCTCACCACCTGCAAGCACGGCAAAGACTGGCAGAAGCATAAGGACGCGAGGTGCGACCGGGACAACACCGAATACGACAAGTAAGTGGACTTTGCATTGGTGTGGCAGAAGTGGCTTGTGTGTTTAGCGCAGGTGTGTTTTGTATTTTAGGAAAGTCAGCATGAGCCGCCAGCCTTCGTGTCCGGTAGGGCGCAGAGACAGTAAATCAGTCACCGAGACGTCAGTCAGCGGCTTTGATCTGTAGGCAGCGAGGAAGCGACTGGAAGTAAACCTGAAGGCAGCAGCTTGAATAGTTCCTGTGTCTCCTTACAGAAAAGAAGTCAATGTTTATGGATCTGATGAGGCTCGTTGTTAAAAGTTATTTTAATCCTAAATTTCAATTCAAATTTCATTTCATTTCAAAAATCCAACGCTTTCCGAAAGGTAAACAGTCGGCCCAATCATAACCTCAAAACCTCAAAACCTCCTTCAGATGCTTCGGGTTGTCAGTCCGGTTTCAGATAAAGCACGTCTGGTGATCAGGCTGATTTTCTTTCTTTTTCTTTTTCTTTTCATGGCTGTACAACGCACCCCGGCGCTCTTCCCGTCCAGCTGCTTAATTGTTCTCACCAGATGTTTTTAGAACTTTTTTTTATGGATCAAAAACTAAGACTTGGGTCGTTCCTAATTTAATCTCATCCTCACGAGAAGCCCGTCGTTCAGTAACTCTAAAATTCTAATTAGGGTCGCGGTGAGGCTGGCGCCCACCTCAGCCGACTCTGGGCGAGGGCGGAGTACACCCTGGACAGCTCGCCAGGCCATCGCAGGGCAACACACACACACACACACACAACCATCTACACTCCCATCCGTCTCTGTGATTTACGAATGATTTATGGCCGAGTTTTTGTCAGCTACGAATTTTCGAACGATGACATCATTAAGGCTGACGTGAACGTGGAGGAATTTTGGCTTTTAATATCATTTATTTCAGTATTTCAGGTGTTTGTGCTTTAAAATCTGAATCGTGGGTGTTTAACACCCCCAACACACATCTGGCGAAAAAATTCACGGACGCATCGGCGTCCTATACTTGTACATGTTAAGTTGGGCCCTGATGACATCATCACTGTGAGACTCAGAGTTTTCAGAGAAATCGTTAAAACGGAAGCAATCGGGGTAAAATATTACACCCTGAAAAGAAATTCATGTAGAGATTTGAATCGGGTTAATTTTCTAACGGGGGCCGACTTCTCCTTTAAAGTTTCGTTAAAGTACTGCTTATTTAATTTTTGTTTTTGCACAAGTCTTTTAAAATTTGATGTGGTCTGAGTGTAAAGGTTTGTGTACTTATAAGCTGAGAAGTCACGTGACCACTTCGGGTAGTTTTGTCTTTAGGTCAGGTATTCAGATGTGCAGCTGAAACAGCCTCGAGAGGATCCGGAGCCGAGGGGGAACCCGTGATCCTACAGTTCCGTGAGCGAATAAAAAGTTAGAAAAAGAAGGAATGAAACAGCGCGGTTGAAACGGTGTTGATTATTAACCGGGTTATGGGATGAGAACAGTACGGGGGCAGGTTTTATGATTACAACAGCAGCTCTGAGGGATCCAGGGAGATTATTGACTGAGGAAGGAGGAGACTCGGGGCCAGAGGTGGAGTCCAGGCACCTTCGGGAAGAAAAGGGTGAGTCGAGACCGGGTCCAAATCGGAGAGTCAGAATCAAGACTGAGTGGGAAGAATTTCAGTTCCAGATGGATTTTGAATGAAACATCTGAGTTTGATTGTTAGCAGGATTATGCAAAAAAAAAAAAAAAAAAACTTGGGAGGATGGTCATAAAATTTGTACCAGAGGCGGGGCTTTGGACAAGAAAGACTCCATTAGAGTTAGGAGATGATCCAGGATTTGTTTAACGGATTCTTTAACATTTGGAAATTGGATGATTTCAAAAACTTTTTTTTCTGTTTTTACTTTGCTCCATGTAGGAAATTGTTAGGGTTGGTGGAGGTTTGCACTCCCTGGGTTATTTTTGTTTTGAAGGTGGTGTGGTGTGGGGGGAAAAAAACTATTTTTAAAGCCAGTTTGATTCCATTTGGACCAAGTGGCCATATTGGGTTTTTTTTCTGGTCACATGGGTGAGACCATTTTTGGCAACACCGATGGGTAAGACAGAGACAAGTCCAAGTATAAGTACAAATGATTTCAAGTTGACACCAAGACAAAAGAAAAAAAAATGATTTGACAGAGCTGTGGGGCTCAAGTTCAGTCTCGGATTCGGCTACTCCGGCCCTGCTTTGGGCCAAAGTGTGAATACGCCTCCCACCAAATCTCACCGCTGTAACACTGGATTTTGTCTTTATACTTTGAGTTTATTTTGTTATTTCAAAAAAGAAAAATAGATTTTTTTATGTAAAATTCTAGATTTGGAAATTTGCTTTATACTTATTTTGGCACTGAGACCAAAAACAAAAAATCTCAGTTTTAAAGTTCAACCTGCTGAACAAACAGAGCTCTTGTTTTCTTTCGGAGTCACAAAGACACCCCTCCCCGAACACCCTGGGGACCTCCTGATGGATTACCGGGAACAATACCCTCGGTGCCAGTGGGGTGAGGACGGAGGAAGGGTTTTCGGACTGCAGGCGGTCTGTCTGCGGTGAGTAACTGCTTCTCACGTGCCCCTGGTGTGACCTTACCCCCGGGTGGTGTGACCTCAGACCCGCGGCTCCTGCCGGTGTGCTGTCGCCGTGACACGCTGAGATGTTCACATGCCACACACGGCACTGACGCGATGTAGAGGCATCGACCACAGCGACGCGTCGCAGCTGTTCTGTCACGACCTCCTGTCACTGTTTGGGACCGTTTGGGTTCAGGACGGAAATGTGGCATTCATTTATGCAACAGGATAAAAAATTAAAAAATAAAATTGTTAGAGGGTTTAAATTCTATTAAAAAAATTTCTTACCTTTAGACAAATGGAAGCTTTTAAAAATATTTTCGATGAGTTTTGTTTGTACATAGGTGTGAGGTATCAATATATATATATATATATTTTAATAAAAAATTTGATATTATTGAATTTCAGTATCAGGATTTATGCTAGTAATTACAGTCAGTAATAGTAATCGTATTATTAATTATTCATTCATTTATTCATTTTCTGAACCGCTTATTCCTAATTAGGGTCGGGGGGGGGCTGGCACCCATCTCAGCCGACTCCGGGCGAGGGCGGGGTAGATCGGAAGA
>JBCNYG010000004.1:2666527-2677059 GCA_039654305.1 Porochilus rendahli | reverse complement strand
CCCGAGCTGGGAATCGAACCCAGGACCTTCTTGCTGTGAGGCGGACGTGCTAACCACTACGCCACCGTGCCGCCGATTAAATATTAATATTTAAATATATTTATTGTGGATGATTTTGTTATATTTTTTCTACATTTCCAGGATAAAAAGTGTTTGAAAGTGTTTCCTAGCCCTACACTTTGTAATCTTTTTGTTCTCCAGCTTTTTGAATGAACTGTTTTTACCCATCAGGCTGTTTGGGTTCTTGTCATTGCCCGTATCCGCGTTCCTGTTCCCGTCACAATCTCTAAATTTTCTGGGCTGTTTTTCAAGAGGTGCCGGGAAGATCATTCTGAAACTTTGAGTGCAGGTTTCCTGTGCTGTGTAGGTGTACATAGGGATGTCGGTTTCATGATTTGAACTTTGACCCTGTCGAAATGATCTCGACCTTCTAAATTTTGTAAGGGATATTTCTTAAGAATTGCTCTCGTTCTGATAGATGCATCATTCTGAAATTTTGCATGCAGGTTTCCTAGGGTGTGCAGGTGTGCAGGTGTGCATGGGCTTGTCAGTTAAAATTTTTGATCTCGTCAAAATGACCTTTGACCTTATAAATAATAATTTATAGGCTATTTCCCAAGAACTGCCAGGCAAATCACTGTGAAATTTTGCATGCAGGTTTGCTAGGGTGTGTAGGTGTACGTAGGCATGTCAGTTTCTCGGTCTGACCTTTGACCTTTTTACAATGTCTTTGACCTTATAAATATCACTCTTTCTCAAGCCCTGCTGGCCAGCGGAGGGGTTTCACAATCTATGATGGCTATTTTTATTTATGTCAGATGTGATGGAGTGGGAGGTAAAAGTCGGGGTTACTCCAGGGTCACAGGGTCTAAAAAATTGTATCTGGATTCGATGGCGGTTTAAATGCGGTCCAGGTTACTTAGAATTTACAGATTAGTGGATGAATAGATATTGAACCAGTTCGAGATAAAGCTTCATTTTCGATGCTGCAGCCGAGCTGTAATCAAGGTGATTTCACGGAATCGTTGGGGTTGAAATGTTGACTAAAATGAGTGAAATTAGTGAGCACGTGGAAACTACTGATGAGTCATTTCTGTTTCATCTTTCTCGTCAATAGTTGTGATCTTTATTCATTATGCACTTGTAGCCTGTGCGGGGGGGTGGGGGAGGATTTTAATTCTAGTTCTCCATAATTCTTTCCTTCACTCCTCATCATCAGATATCAGTACAGTTTATGATGTACAGTAAACCTTTACAGAAGAGAGGGGACATCGAGGAGACCGCGGCTCTTCTGTATAACTGAGTTCAGACCTCGAGGCATTCAGGACGCTCGACTCCCCTTCCTTCACCTCTGAGCGCTAATGACTGTCAAAAGCACTTTGTTTTCTCCACTCCCATCTTTTTTGTCCATTAATTTTTTATTAGTACTAATTTTATTTTTAGAAGTTTTCAAATTTTCAGAAGGACATCAAGAACCAAGTAACCGTTCATAGCATTTCTGTTTTAATCTGATGTGCACGATTTCTTTCTTTTTCCACCCCACAATGTTCCAGACGGTGCAAGAGCTCTTCGTTAAGAGAAGAGTCACATGGACACGGACAGTGTTAAAGATCACACCTCTTGTTTACAGGGTTTTGATTTTAGGAATAAATTGAGTTCATGTGTTGCTAAATTCTTTTATTCACTGGTGATGAAGATGCTGGCTGTCTTAGATTTGTTTGTTTTTTGGGGTTTTGTTTTGGATTTTTTTTTTTTTGGTTTGTTGTTTTGGGGATCTTAAAATCATGCTTGTTTTCGTAAACTAGTTTTTACAAATGTTTAAAGTAAAATTAATTTAAAATAAAATACAGATTTGTTCTGTACCATCATTCTGTACCTTTTTGTAATTTTATTTGAAACAAAAAAACAAAAAACAACAACGACAAAAAAACACAAACCTCAACCAAGCACAGACAATAGGCTACACAAGAACATGCTGCACATTGAAGCTGAGATTAAAATCCTAAATTTAAATGGAAAATATTTCTTTGCCGGGTGAGAAAATCTCACAGAATAATGACATAAAACAATAATAAGAATAATGTTTTGTTTTTGTTTTTTTGTTTAGTTTTTTCCTCCCAAAAACATAATGGTAGCATTGGGAGCAGAGTAGTTTGACTCAAACCCAGAACCTTCTTGCTGTGAGGCAGACGTGCTAACTTGTGTGAGTTTCCTTCTGGTACTCTGGTTTTCTCCTACAGTCCAAACACATGCACAGTAGGCTAAGGGGCTGTTCCAAATTGCCCCTAGGTGTGGATGTGAGTGTGAATTGTGTTTGTGGGTGTACCTCGCCTTTGCCCAGGACTGGCTGAGATGGGCTCCAGCCTCCCCGCCCCTAGTAGGTTTGGAAAAAGAGCAAGAGTGATTAACCCTCACTAGTTTTTTATACTTTGATTTTTTATTAATACAAATTTTATTAATACAAAATACATCCTCATAAATTGAAACCTCTGTGTTCTGGAAAAGAAGGAGAGATGCTCTCAAAACTGCTTGTAACTGAAGTTCGTCAAGCCATTTGTTTGGGGGCAGATATAAAATATTAAGTAAATTTGTTAATTTTTGCTGAACTGTTAATCCTACTAGGGTTGTGGGGGACCTCAATGCTCAGCCAACTCGATGTAAAGGTGGGGTACACCCTGAAAAACTCGCCAGTCCACTGGAGGGCCAACATGTACAACCACTCACGCTCACACCTAGGGGTGATTTGGAGCAGCCAGTTAGCCTACTGTGCATGTCTTTGGACTGTGGGAGGAAACCGGAGTACCCGGAGGAAACCCATGCGAGCATGGGGAGAACATGCAAACTCCACACAGAAACACCCGAGCTGGGAATCGAACCGGATCGATTTATTTCTACTACAGCATTTCGGCTCCAGAGTTTTCCAGAAGACTTTAGGCCAGAACACCTGGTGCCCATCAGGTTCATCGATCAGATTTCCACTTACGGATTTCTCAGCGTCCCTTAAGGTTTGTGATTTTTCTTGGTTGACTGCCAGCTTCGTGAACACGCTGGATTTATATTTTAAAAACAAACAAAAATCCCTGAGCAGACCAATCAGTGTTTGCATGTCGGAACTTCTCTCATTTCCTTGTCACCTTACCCTCAGTGCTTCCTCGCTACTGAATTATTTAGAAGGATGCAGTTGGGATGTAACTTAACATCTGTCGCAGCAGCTTGAGATCACTGTAAACAGGCCATCAGCTTTAGCCCTGTGATGACAGATTTGCACCAGTTTTTAATCCTGAATCAGTGGGCTTATATATTTGAGCGGTCTAGGGTTTGAATCCCCATTAGACCCCCACCATGCTGGGCAAGCGCCCCTGGGCAGGTTCCTGACCACAAGTGTGCCTCTGTCCACCCAGCATTATAAATGGTTACCAGTAAAAATGACTGGGGGGTAACCTGCGATGGACGGGCGTCCCACCCAAGAGGAGCTGAACTCAGAAACCGGGATAAGCTTCGGCTGTGATGCGCCACTGCTTCTCGGGGCTGAAACTTCTTCCTGGTGCTGAATTTTTCCACTCAAGAATCGCAGGAAGCCACTTTCCCTCCACCCTTGTGGCTAAAGTTCATGACAAAGATTCGGTCGCATCCATTTCCTCCTTTGCGAGCGGCACGTTTTATTCACAGTCCAGGTTGAAAGTGTCGCTCACTAAAGGAATCCGTTCTGGAGCCGTAACCTCCAGTGCGGCGTTCATTATCATATAAATGCGTCTTATCAAATATATTAAAAACCATTTATGGAAGCAGTGACCTGTTCACATCACCCTTCACATATTAGCAATTTGCCTTTCTCCGACTCTCCCACGTCTCTCTGCCTGACACTCGTTTCCTGCGACCTTCTTGGCTGCCGAACAGAAGAATTCCTACTATGTAATCATCTGTCCAGTGTAACGTATCTCTTTCAGGAAGTGGGGCTAGAGTTACGGAGATTTCGTTCGGCTGAGTGACTCTGGATTAAGAGAGTTTTTTTATAGCCGTTACTTTTTATGGACGTGATTTTCCAATCATGATCAGATTAAAAATTCGTTCCCTGAAATGACTCCATTTGAATTGAAGAGGATTTACACCAGGTTGGTGTTTACAGCTTAGCTAAATGTGACAGAAACCGTTTTGTAATGGTGAAAACGCGATGAAAATGCATACTGACTTCACCAATTGTGTGTGACGTTGTTATTTAAATTCTTTTTTTTTTTTAACCCTTTTACCTCACCCCTCTTATTTCATCTCTGCCTGACTGGCTTCACGTGCAAACCCATCCAACGTTTTTGTATCTATCAGTCCTTTTACACGCTATTGATCAGTGCTTTTGTACGAAATGGCGCCTTCGACTTCAAACTGAAAGCCTCCGTGGAACAGCCGGAGAAAGGAACTAATGAAAGGAACGGGTAATGAATGTGTACGGATGAGGGGGTGGCCGAAAAATGGGCCGATGCGCCTCCTTTGTGCGGCAATTAGATAAATTAACCCGAGGTCAGAGAGAACGGCGAGGCAGCGAGAGCCTGTGCTCCGAGCGAGTCTAAATCTTTTATGAATTCTCCTTTGAACTCCAGCGGCGCTCCAGGAACCCGGGACCTCGGCACTCAGCAGGAATCCTTTGATAGTTTCTTTGTATTGTAATTTTCATTTGTTAGTGCAGCAAATGAAATTAAGGCCAAATGTGCTTCCAACGTTGTTCTACTTATATATCCAGAAATATAGCACACTTGGCTTTTGTTTTCGTTAAAATAATTTTCCGAGGTATCGCTTGTGCTGTCAGTAACGGTTAGCATTTCTGCTGGTTAAATGTAGCGCTATAGGGATGATTATATTCCACACACTCCGGTCAGAATGAAATTAAATATCTCTTGGATTGACGGCTTGAAATTTTGAGCCGATAGCCGATTCCCCAGTTCCTGGATTGACACGTTTTCCCATCTTCGACTCATCAACAAGCTGCTCTTCCACAGAGATTCCACAGGAAGTGTTTATTTTTTGCTTCTCCTTTAATGGAAAGGATTGTGTTCGCGCTGGGCGAGGAGTTGGGACAGAGGACCGGAGGATGATCTGGAAAGAATCTGCACGAGAGGGGAGTTTTCCTCTGCGGTGACAAGAAGTTTCCAGGGCTTTTGGAGCCGCTCTGGCTAAACAAGACTGGACTGGAACTGGCGGTTTAGGACCACAGTTTCAGGTGTTTATCGAAGCAAAGCCTCTCAAAGTCTACCGTCAAGGTTGTTTCCTGGCACTCTTTTAGAACCTCCGCAGGTTTGCCTCGGATCTGGAACCGCTCCAGAGGACACTTGGCACAAGGCGATCCGTCCAGCCCGTCAAGGACACGCACGCTTTCTTATAAACTGATACATGGGCAATGTGGCCTGTTTCGGGGAGGTAGGACGAACCCGAGAGCCAGGCGGACACTGAGAGAACATTTGAAACGCCACACAGGCAGTAACCCAAGCTCAGGAATGACCCGGAGACCTGAGTCGGCAACGCCACTCACCGTTCCACATTACCGTCCCTGAGCGATTCAAAATTTGGTCTAAACATAATGGCGTTCTTACCTTGATTCGTCAGAACAGTTTGACAGACGTGCAACAAAAACCCCTCACGTTTTAAGTCAGAGGGTTTATTTGAAGTAATATATTCCCCGGTCAGGCAGTGCGGTAATAAAATGTTGCGTATACCTCATGAAATGCGAGTAGTCCACTTGGTAGTCGACTCAAATACTTGGATGCAACTGTACACCAATTCAAGGATTCTGTTTATTTTTCCAGATGGGTTGCAGATCCAACCTCAGTGCAAGGTCAGGAGGGATTGTACTGAACCCCTGCTTGTGTATGCGCACACCGTGTGGGATTTTGTTTAAGCCAAGAGGAAATGGTTGCAAAATAAATAGCTCCAGAAATACCATCAAAACCTCAGAAATCAGCCGTCTGTGGACGTCTAAAATGCTGGCGTGTCTGGTGTGGGTGTATTACTTTTATTTTTAATTTTTTTTACATTTTTCCTTAATTTTTTTCCCATCTTGCAAGAACTTGCTAGATGTGTGAAAACACAAGAACTATATCGCCTTTGGAGTTGTTTATTCATCCGTTCACTTTCACAAGAGCTTTATCCTTTATTAGGGTTGCAGGGAGGCTGAAACCTATCTCAGCCATCTCGTGGTGAAGGTGGGGGTACACCCTGAACAGTAACTACATAAGCACGGACAGAACATGCGAACTTTACAACGAAATGCCGTGGACTCGAAACCCAGGACCTTCTTGCAGTGATGTGTTAACCACTACAGCTGGAGTTATTTCGTTAATGGAAATTAGTATTTAATGGTTAATTAATGCCTTCTAGGATGTGCAAACAGGTGACTGTAATGCGTGAACCATGTTTAGGTGCTGAAATGACGAATTCTGGGAAAAGTAACGAGCAAGGCAAGTGTCCTGGTCCTTTTTATTGAGCATGATAGGAGGCGGTAGTCATTCGAATGTGTGCGAGAGGGAGTGTGGATATTAGCACAAGGTGCCACGCCGCTAACGTACATTTTCAGACAGGGTTTTCTTCCGAGGTGGACGTCCCTTCAGCTTGAGCACATGTTCCTAGCAATGCAGAGCTCCGTGTGAAGGATTAAAAACACTGCCATCCTCCCACACACACACACACACACACACACACACATGGCAGACAGAAACACAGGCTCAACGTCAGTACTTTTTGAAAGAACAGCCCATGGCATAAACACACCCCGTCTCTTTGTTTTAGAGAATGTTACAGTTTAACTCGAAGTACGTCTCTACTGCAATGTTCAGTAGATTCCGTTTTTCAAACATTACCCACAGTGCCATCAATCTACTTGCTGATCTCGATGCCAGCGTGGTTTAGCCCTCTTAACCATTTTATTTTTTTTTTTTAAAGAAAGTGACGTCCAAGCTCTTTCTTATCGGTGCAGTCTCCTCAAACAGATGCGCTTCAGTATTCATGCTTATACTGTTGCTAATTCCATGAGAGGTCATTTCAGGAGCTAACCGTAAACTCCTTTTTAAATGCCACTGTAAGTGTGCTAGCTAGTCATATCTGTACCATGCTAGCTATGATTTTAAAAAAGTGCAGCACCGAACAACAAAATAGCATCACAGTGACTAAAACAGCTGTTCTATAGAACGTCGTAACCCCTCGGCCAGGACAAAAGCTATACCCAATACGAACAGTTTCGGACTATTAACGTTTTATTAGCCACCCTACGCACAGGTTTAGGTCATAGGGAGTGCCTATGCAAAATTTCAGAAAGCTATCATGTATATGACCCGAGCAATGGCCCGGGAAATCTTTATATGTTCAAGGTCACTGTGTCAAGGTCAAAGGTTGCGTATGCAAATTAGCTACCCTACGCACAAGTGTAGGTCATAGGGAGTGCCTACGCAAAAGTTCAGAAAGCTGGCATGCGCATGAGCCGAGCACTGGGCCGGACTAACTTATTGTCACGCCTCCACCAACCAAGTGCTAGCGAGCTAGCCTGTCGATTATTGATATGAATGAATGGTGAAGGTGTATATACGATGTCTTGTATAGAAAATGACACTTTTTTATGTTTTTATTGGGGAAATTACACATCAAACGCTAACCAGACCACAGTGGAAATCAGACGGCATAATTAAAATGTTGTAACATTGACCTCTGAAGTGAACGTGAATCACAAAGGAGCTAGCATTGAATGCTAATCAACCCTCCATGTGTTTTTCTTTTATATGGTCGGGTTTAATAAGGGGCCGTCGGAACACAGGGTCGACCCCCTGCATGTCCGTGCTGGACGTGTTGTGGTGCATCGCCCTCTGTAGGGGTCACGACCTCTCGGCCCTCTCCCTTGTACACTCTGCTCACTCCCTTGGCTTTTAATTAAGAGATCTTCGAGCCTGCATCTTTCTTCAGATTACCTTTCGACAGCCACGTCCCAAACAGCTGTTTTCTAACAACCGAGGGCTAAACTGAGGACGCAAGTAACAAAATGGTGGCGCATTGACTCTGAGAGAGGGTTTATGGGGTGGACAAAACCACATGAATCGTTCTAAAGACGTTGGTGTGTGTAATGTGTCGAATGGAGGTTTTTGAATGCGTCAGCAGCTTCGCTTCGGTTTTACTTCTGTTTATTTGCAGCTGTTTGTCTACAAACCATTGTAGAGACTAGCACCAGTTATTTATTTATTCATTTATTTCAATATATTGTTTACAGCAGATTATCTCGTATTTTGCAGCCCTTGATTATACGCTGCTCTGCCAAAAGAGATATTTTCATGGGGAGCATTTGTCCTTGATCACCGCGTGTAATCCCCATGACGTTGTTGCTCCAGTTGGTCTGGTCGAGGCTCAGCAACATTAATGCGGCAATAAAGTCAGCTGATGATCTGAAAGTACTGAATGAGCAGGTTATCACATCAATGCACACCTCAACCCTGTTGAAAGTTTTCAGGATGTGCCGGAGAAGACTCGATGGAGTGGTTTGAAAGCAACTGTCAGGACGCACGCCTCCAACTACCACAGCCGATCTGATTGCACCATGATTCGTTTTAAAGTCCAACCTCACGACTATGCTGGATTTGAAAGCAGCTTTCGCATGCCTTCAGACTTGGTGAACCGCCAGAGCGAATGGCACCAAGTCTAGATTGAAACAGAAGTTTGTTGGAAGGGAATTTGCTATATATAGATTCTTATTTTATATATTTTATGAAATCTGTAATCTATCTATAATCACTTTATCAGGGCCAAGACCGACTTACAAACAAGTAATTGTCGAAGAGATGAAATCACAACTAAACACCACAGCTGGAGGAAGCATTAGTCCTCAACAGCTCGAAAGCCACAAGACCAATGAGCGATAGACTTCCAAGAAACCTTCACAAGCAACAGGCCGCCAGCTTACTGAAAATGGAGCGTTTCTGGCGCGTGAGCGTGTGATCAAAGGCAAATTCTTTGATGAAGCTGCCATCATGTTCTTTTTTTTCTGTTTGTTTGTTTGCTTGTTTTGTTTTTGTAAAAAAAATAAATAAATTTTAGCTCCCCTCAGCCCGAAGTAAGCTTTTCGCTTTGGGCTCGTCACAACAACTTGTGGTTTCTGATATCAGGCTTTGGTTACAAATGGTTTCTAAATAGCAGCTCGACTGTACGCATCAGCATTTTGCGACACTTCTGCTGTGCAGTTTGTGGTGTTAAAGGCAGTTCAGAGAATTGTCACTGTTCATCTTGGTGCAGGAACCTGTCTAGCATTAGCAAGTTTCCTCTTTGAGACTCTCATATAATATAACGCACCATATATTAGCGAGCTTCATGGAGTTTGGTACATCTACTGTAAACACTGCTTTCTTTGCATTAATACTTACATACAGTTAATAACGGTGCATGAACAGCTAACAGTTCAACGTCTTCAGCTTTGGACCTCCTTGCTGAGTGGCCCCATGTGTTTTTGCCTTGGAAAGCTCTTTTTTTTTTCTTTGTTTACTTTTTCGACAACGTTGACTTTCCGGCGAATTGGCGGCGAAACCAGTCACCCTCCTAAAGCGTTATTTCACCAGTTGCAATAAGCATACAGAAGAAATATTTACTCCAGAATATAAACTGAGATCATATTCTTTCGTTTATACAGTTCATGCTCATGGATGGAGAAACTGCAAGCAAGTTATCTGCTCGGACGTTCGATGCTGTTCGGATACGTTGGGCTGCTGATGTAGCGGTTGCTCGTTCACCAGACTCATTTTAATCCGTGTGCAGCTCCGTCTCCTAACAAGCATTTTTAACCACAGCCTGGCTGGTTATATGCCCCTGTTTGGCTGCAGAGATCTTGACCTTTGACCTCCAAAATCTAATCAGTTCATCCTTGAGTCAAGGTGGCTATTTGAAGATATTGTGTTAAAGTTTTCTCAGGATCGTGATCTCAAAGCGTCATCAAGATATGTCCACCAGACTGTAGTGACCTTTGACCGCCAACGATTCAGCGTTGGGTCAAGGTGGACATTTGTGCCAAGTTAGAACCAGCACACTACATCAGGTGCATGACAAGGCACCCCCTGAAGACATAGGGTTAAGGGCCTTGCTCAAGGGCCCCAGCAGTGGCAGGTTGATTATACTTGGGTTTTGGGTTTGAACCCCCAACCTTCTGATCAGTAAGCCAGAGCTTTATCTACCGGAGCCACCGCCGCCCTTGTAACGGTCAGCGCTAGGTTTTTCCCACCCCATGAAAGTCTTCAGGATGAAGAACATCTCGGAAAATGATCCACTTTGGAAAGTAACCGTGACTTTGCTTCATCACACCGTCGCACTCTTGATGGTTTTCCTGTAAGAGCAAGACACAGCGGGGTTTATTCCTTACTCAGATTGTTCAAATCAATCAGATTTTACCGTAGAATACTTGCAGGAAGTAGAGTGTAGTAATTAATGACTGACATGATGGATAATTAATTACCCAGGTTCACCCTTGAACTGCTTTGACCCACAGTTGAGGTTTTAAACTGAGAGAGAGAGAGAGAGAGAGAGAG
>JBCNYG010000004.1:2592559-2615262 GCA_039654305.1 Porochilus rendahli | reverse complement strand
TAAGTGTGGCTACTTTTTGCTTTTTGTTGGTTTTTTTTTTTTTTTTTTTTTTTTTTTTTTTTTTTGTGTGTGTTTTTTGAATAAAGAACTGAAAGGGCGTCTCTGTTTTCAGACCATGAGCATACTGGATCAGTCCGTTCCCCCTGCAATGGAGCCGTCGGTCCTGTCCCAGCAACTGGACATGCCACAGGTGGACCTTCCTCCCGAGGACAGCACCAACCTATCGAGGATCGTACCAGAGTTCGACCTGCTGGGAGAGAAGAGCAAGGACAAGGAGGACAGCGAGGAGGAGGAGGTGAGCGTGAACGTCTGCTCCCTGAACGAATCGAAGATTGGAAGGAGGGGGGGTGGGGTGGTTAACTGGTAAGTGTAATGGTTTTATCTGTTTGTACAGGAGGGCGAAGGACAAGGGGGAGACCAGGATCAAGAGGAGAGACGGTGGAACAAGAGAACCCAGCAGATGCTGCACGGACTTCAGGTTCGGATCCTTTGACACTTCATGCCTCAAAAGAGGATCATGTCATCCGTTTGAGTTTCATTGTCGTTGATATAACTTGTTCATTCATCTAATTTAGGAACAGATTTATAATTAGTTATGTAATACCAGCGCAGTGCTCTGTTCTCCTGCCGGAAACATTGGCGCCGCCTCTGATTGTTTTGGGAGTTCTAATTGGATAAAACAACACCCAGACGCCCAGACACAGGCACCAGCCTGTGCGTGACCCTAAAAAGATGGAGGGTTGGCGAACTGTATAGCATGCAACCCCAACCCAACCTCATAAGCATGAATTCACCAGTCGATACACGTCAAAGCCATACTTTTTGGCGTCCAGTTATTGGACACCATCTAACCTAAATCTAAGGGGTTTTTTTTATGACGGTGATGTTGTTTGCGAGTGATTTGAACTCTGAATTCTGGGATTTGTGTGTTTTAACAGCGTGTTGTGGCGAAGACCGGAGCCCAGTCCATCAGCCTGCTGGAGCTTTGCAAAAGCAACAACAGAAAACAAGCCGCCGCCAAATTCTACAGTTTCCTCGTCCTGAAGAAACAGCAAGCAGTCGACCTGTCCCAAGCCGAGCCTTACAGCGACATCATCGCCACACCGGGACCGCGGTTCCACATTGTATAGATGCACGTTCTTCTGTTTTTAGCTTGTATTTAACACTTTTTACTGTTTCTCACTCTTTTGTACCTGTATCCTGGGCTTGTTTTGGACCAATTTTGTATTTGTTGTTGTTGTATTTTTTTTTTTTCCTCCAATCACAAGCAGTTGATTTTAATCATGTTAAATTGACTCCACGCCCCCTTTGCATGTATGCTCAGCTCCGTACCAGACTTACATCCTCATTTCCTTCCCCCCCCCCCCCACAAGTTGTTTTATCATGATTTTATTCAACTAGGTTTTACATCAGGATACTTCGTAGGTTAGATGTATACAGTTTTTACCTTTTTGGTAACGTCACTTTCGAGAGAGAGCGAGAGAGAGAGAGAAGTTTATTTTTGGAAGTCTGGCGTATTTGTTGAATAATGCAAAAGCTCAGCATTTTCTATCTCTTTTAATGATGCTTATTAAAGGTTTATTAAAACAGAGTTTGTTGCTAACTTGCGGATGTATTTTTTTCCCACCTGGTTATTTATTTTTAATTATTATTTTTTAACACGTAGATATTTAGTTTACCGAATAAATAAATGTTAGAAAAAAATCTATGTTTATATTTTGAAGTCTCCTCAGTGAGTGATTGAGTTGAACTGCACATCAAGTGTTTTTCAGGCCAATGTACTAACTTAATAGCTGTTTAAAAAGAAATTATTAGTTTGAGGAAGAATTGAAGAGGAGTGATGAGTAGTGATGAAGGAATAAGAGGAGAGAGGAGTGATGGAGTAATAATGAGGAAAGATGTGAGTAAGGAATGATGATGGAGTGAGGAAGAATGATGTAACAGAATGGGTTTTTGCTATAAAGGGTAAAAAGAGGGATATAAAGTAATCCCAGTACTGCTACTACTAGCAACAGTGGATACCGGAAGTACTTTTGTGTTTACTTCCGGTTCATGTGCAACAATGGCGTCGCGCTGGGAACCATCCACTTTAGCTTCTTCCTCACTCGATTCACAAGTTAAACGCGTCCGATTGAAACTCTGCTGGGTTAGAGATCATTTATATACCTGGACAGTTTCGTGTTTTGTTATGAAACCGGAAATTGGCCAGGAAATTAAATGATTGAGGAGAGAAGCTAACAGGAGTTAGCATGGTGCACCTGGAGAAGCTTTAAACTTCTCAGCACAGCATCTTTATAACCGTTTAACACCTTACAGGAGAATTAAAGCCTGATTAAAATGAAAACTGCTGCTACAGTGCTGCCTGGAGTGCTCACAAGTCTTAGAAAAACAAACATGGAAGGGCTGTTGTTTACTGGAATGTTTTATTTTTACAACAACAACAACAACAACAGTAATTATTATTCGTCTTTTTAAAATATTTTTATTCCTTCATGCATTCATTTTAAAGTCACAGTCTGATTCCTCCAATCATTTTTATGACTCATGTAGTACTAGTCTTGTGCTCGTCCATTGAAATGCTCTCTTGACTCCATATGTCCCGCCCTAAGAAATCTAAGAAATTAGACACCGGCTGTTCCAAATTGACCCTAGGTGTAAGTGTGTATATATCTGTGTGGGTTTTGTCCCTGTGATGGTCTGGTTAGCTATCCAGGGTGTACCCTGCCTTCGCCCAGTGTCGGCTGAGATAAGCACCAGCCTCCGCGTGGCCCTAGTATAGTCAATGAAGTATAAAGGAGTCATGTCTTTAAATCAGTCTGTGGGATGTGAACTTGTAAAGATGCGGAATCAAATCATGTCTCTCAAGCCCTTTCATGGAGGTCCATGTTGAGGTTTAATTTAAAAATGGACAACGGCTTCAAAGTTGCTTATGCTTTAAGTTAACTAACACAACTCATTGGTTAATATTAAGATGTTTTTCTAATATGTCGTTTGTCCGATTTTATTAATAAAAAACTAATTTCCTTCCAAAGAATCTATAATTTCAGCTGGACTGATCCTCTAAGATTAAATGAACTGGCTTATGTCAGTGCTGTGCATTCTTCCTTGTGGCCAACAGGGGGCAGACTTGCAGAAGAATACTTGGGTATGTATTTCTGTGTTTTTTTTTTTTTTTTTTTTTGTCCCTGATGCAAATCAGGCCTGTTAAACACATTCCGTAAACATTTAAGGACATTCCTGTCAACCTCTTCCACGGTTTTTCAGACTATAGTGTGTTTGGTCTCCTTAGAATGACCGTACAGGCTTTGTTGAAATTTCCAGGTCCCTTGATGATAAGAACGGTACAGTGTACTGGATGGAAATATAGAGAATGTGATTAATAAATAATTCAGTCCTCCTTTGGAGCGCAGTCGATTCTGTGCATTGCATCACCCCATTTCCGATCTTTAATCGTGACCATGAATCTTTTTTTTTTTTTTTTTTTGGGTCCAGCTGATTGTCAGAGAGCTGCAGAAGGCGAAAGGGAGAGGCAGGCATGTGTGTGGAGTTCACAGGCATCGTTAGGTAACATCTGAGATCCTGCACGCTGTCTCCATTGTCACGGCGTAGGTGGCAGGAAAGCCTGGCCGGAGGAACAAATGTTGTGTGCCTTCGGTAAATCTGTTTCCATCAATCATCAAGAGATAAGAATGGAGGAGGGATTAGAGGTGGCTTCACGCCGTTGATGCCGAAAGAGCGCGCTTTCCTCTAGCGGATTGATTTTAAGAATCGGACACAGCCGCCATGCTAAATTCCTTTACAGCAAACGAATATTGATATTCTTTATTGATATTGATATTCCTCGTATTGAATCTTCGCTCTTGTGATAACCTCTATGACATCGACCAATAACAACGATTAGAAACAGCCAGAGGGACTTTGAGTGAAAATCAAATGCGATGACGCGCAGCAGGGCCCTGAACCCAGTTTATGAGCTCTCTATTTGCGTGAAGGAGCAAAGGCAGCTAAGCCGCTTAATCGTGAATAGGGTCACAGGGAGGCTGCCACCCATCTCGGACGACTCTGGGCGAGCGCGGGGTACACCGTGGACAGCTTGCCAGGCCGTCGCAAGGCAACACACATACAACCTTTCACACTCACTCTCACACTTAGGGACCATTTGGAACAATTAGCCTACTGTGCACGTTTTTGGACTGTTGGAGGAAACCCACACAAGCTCGGGGAGAACATGCAAACTCCAAGCAGAAACGCCCGAGCCATTGGTTCTCGGAAAGGCAACAGTCTTCAAAGTGATACAGGGACGGCCTAGTACAAGGAGCACCAGTAGCACTTGGGCTGCAGGTTGGTCATGCCACGGAACGTGACCACAAAGACTTAGTCGTCGTTTTTTATTATACAAGAGAGGTTTGCATATAGCTGAGTTTTAGGCAGGATGTATTTTGGACTCTTTGCTGCATGCAAGTATAAGTGTTGTCCAGGTACTTTTCCGGGGTTTTGGTCAAGATTGGACCAAGATTCTGAGCCATATACCTGTTGCATATTTGACGGACTTGGGTTCACAATGTAGAGTCATCTCTATGACAAGGCAACCCTGGAGTGAAACCTTGCTCAAAGTCCCAACACCGGCGCATCCCTGACTTTCTGATCAGTAGCCCAGAGCCTTAACGACTAAGTCATTACCGCCCCACACTTACACTATACCTTCAGTATGTCTTGGAAGAACCGACAGCCCTTGTTGACTGCATCTCTCCAACCAGTCCTTCCTTTCTTTCCTCCATGTGTTTGTTTTTAATGAGAAAGCACGATTTTGGTATCAGAAGTGCTTTAATGCAGATCCTTTCCAAGCAAGTGGTACAGTAAGTAAGTACTTTTCCGTAAGTAGTGCAGAGCTTCGGAGATTTTGAGAGACGTGTTGTCGCTGCTCTGCCTAAATATAAGCCAGGACGTTTACTTTACATACTCTTTCATCTCTCCGTGCATCCCAGTGAGTGTTTGCATAAAGTCTGACTGCACGAATGTCTGTATTCAAATGCTTTATAATTGATTTTTCCACAGATTGACGTAATTCAAAACTTTTTTTCACATCGAAACTCTTTACCAAACTTGCAGGATCTTAACTGAAATGACTAGAATGCATGAAGTCCTCTACATCTGGATCAGCATCTGGTGTAGCTGGTTTATACGCAGCGACTGTGCGCTGTTTGCTGAAACTAAGCACGCATCGCGGAAGTGTTGGCTGCTTTGAAACAGCAAGCAAAAAAGAGAGAAAGCAAAATGGACCGGCAAATCACAGCCTAATTGGCCTGATCCTTAGCATGAAGAACGGCTTGGATGCAAATGACGTGTCATTTCTAATAAGCGGGAAAATTGGCTTCTCTTTCCTTTCATATCGTGGTGTTTGTGCATTTCCCAAAAGCTGTTTGAAGATAATATGCTTGTAAATTGGGAACAGATGCACACTCTGGTCAGACCCTGTGATCTCAGCGTTGGCCTTGATGTGCATTTTGCGGCATCATCCATTTCGTTTAGGGGAACAGGTGCTTGACTAATGTTCTCAACTCTTTAGGCTAGCCAACCAACCCCTCTTGTCAATTGCCAGCTCTCTCTATTCCAACTTGTCCGTGCTCTGAGGGAGTTGACCTTTCAGCTTGTTTTGACCTTAAAGCCCCTTTCAGGATTGCAAGAGAGAAAACTGCAGGCTTTCGGAGTAGTCTTTCATCCCAGGGATTTGCGGTAAGCTGCTTTTGCCGTGTGTCCGATTTTTGGCCTGGTGTCTACCCTGAAAAGGACTGGGGTCCTGTTGGGAGGCCGGGCCTACACGCTCAAGAACTGGCACTTGCGGTAAAGGCTCTGGGTTACTGATTAGGAGGTTTGGGGGTTTGAGCCAGCAGTGCCACGAAGTCACTACTGCTGAGCCCTTGAGCAAGGCCTTTAACTTGTATGAATGAGTGATGTGAAATATGTACGTTGCTCTGGACAAGAGTGCCTGCCAAATTCCGTAACGGTAAGTAGTTTCAAGACTAATTCACTTTACTAGTCAATTCTTGGTTGTTAGTTAAAGAACTCCTGTTGGTTTGCATTGAATAGGAATGTTGCCAGATTGGATAATTTGGGGTTTGGAGATGTGGTGGTAAAGTCTGCTGGGATTTTTACACCCAAGCCTACTGGCTCTTTAGGCTGAAGCTTATTCTGGTTTTTGTAGCATGAAGCGACCAGGAGTTCTTCTTGGGTTACTTTACTTGTGCCTATTAATACTGGTGTGTGGACTGAGGAACACTTTTGGCTGAGACCTTACCAATGAGTCTTAGACCACTGGGGATCTGAAGGGAATCAAACTCACAACGTCTCAAAAATGATCCCAGAACTCTAACTGCACCACTGGCTACATGAAGTAGTGGGCCGTGGGCGGTTAGCAGTAAATAATTATCGGGTGCATCGATATTCTCATTGCATTTTTCAGGTAGGTACCACGGCAGACCGAGCTTGACTGAAGAAAAATCCTGGAAAGATATATTAGTATATTAAGGCATATGAAATGATTGTCAAAAACGACAAGTTAAAGAGATCTTTCAGGTTAAAGGACATTGAACTGCATCCTGGTAGATTTGATTGCATGTAGGTAAAAGGCAATAAAGGTCTAGGAACTGGAAGATTATGAGAACCAGAGGCCCCAGCACCAATTTTCAGAGGGCAGCTACCCCACAGTGAGAGTAATGACACAGTATGGGGGTTGTGCTTCCATTAGCCTCATGCCCCTTCTACTTGGTTCCTATATTTGGATAGTTTTTTTTCTCTTTAAACACAGATATGATTATTAAGCCGCTTTTATATTCAGTACTTGGTTAAATATATGAACTCGATTGACCATAAATATGTTCTGTACGAATACTTGCATACAGTAAAGACCTTCCGGTACCGTCTGAGTGTCTGAACACTGTTGGTCTGTATGTCTGCAGGTGATAGTAAAGATCATAAAGCATTACCAAGAGGAGGGTCAGGGCAGCAAGGTGGTCCAAGATGTCTTGCTGGGGCCAGTGGCAGACGACCGCCCGGAGATCACTGGCTGCTTCCCGTTTCCGCAGAACACAGATGATGACGCCGACTTTGACGAAGGTAACCCTGATCTCAAACATAGCTTAGACAAATATGGTTAAGCACAGAAGGGGAGCTTTTTTATCAAAATAATGTTCAGCTGTATTTATATTTAATGCATGTGCAACTTCCCGAGTGGCCTTTCGGTACCTGCGATGTGATACTGTCAAAACTTGAGTTGTCGCTTCGCTCTGGCAGCCAGATTTAGAGATCAGCACATTATTTCAGAACAGTGTGAATCAGGTTGAAGCATTAGGTATTCTGCCGCTTTGGGTCAGAACTCATTTGCAGGGAAGAAATACAAAAATCAGCTTCACACTGTCATCATAAACAAGCTTGGATTTTAATTTCTTCTATTAATTACATAAATAACAGCAGTGTTTGCATTTTTATTCTTTATTTTGTTAGCCAATTTGTTTCATTTTCACAGATTGTATAATTAATCGTCTTAATTGTTCGGTTAACGAGTTCATGTTCAGTGGCACGTTGCGTAGTGGTTAGCTAGCACATCTGCCGCACAGCAAGAAGGTCCTGGGTTCATGTTCGGGGGCAGGCGTTTCGGTACGGAGTATACATGATTAATTTATTATTAATTAAATGTGTAATTTTTTTTATTCTGTGCGAGTCTGAACAGTGGTGTATGAACCCCTATTTGGGTTTCAGTTTCATTATTCATGATAAATCTGCTGCAGGTCATGATACAAGTCAGCGGTACGTGACACCCGATCACCATTTACTCAGTAATGCAGCAGCCTTTTTGGGTTTCCTGTGTTGGGCACGCGCAGACACTAGACGGGACGTTAGACGCGTGTCGAAGCCATGTTCCACGCCTATTTCACGTTTCATACCTATTTGATGTTCCACGCCTATTTCCGCTTTTAGTTAGAACTACGTAGTCCCAGCCTTCTGACAAACTAACCCTATATAACTGAGGTCAGGTTCTCTGGTCTGTGAGGACAGGAAACAACCTTGTTGGGCCAGACTGCCTGTTGGAGCTTGTCGAAATTTATGTCAGTATCACTAACGAGTGTTTGCTTCCAGGGCTTCCACTATTAAGTGTTAATAGCCATAAATTTGTTCTTTGTTAATATCAGAGAATAAATTATAAGCACTCCAACCACACAGAGTTGACTTCTTGTTAAGGAGACGCGCTAGAACCCTGACCTCTTGACTTGATTTTGAAGTCATAATTCATAGCCTGGCAGACTGCAGTCTGCCCCAGCACTATTTTTAGCAGTCCATCACACTTGAAATCAGTCTCACTGGCCGCTTTTCGCTGAGGCAGTCATCTTGGCTCAATGACAGATTCCACAGAAGCTCATAATTTTTGCCTCTCTTCCTCCCACCTCCTTTGCTCCCCATGAGCATGATAGCAGATGTAAAGGTGGTAAGAGGACTTCGTTATTGCTGTGATCATTCTCTCCAGCCTGAGAGAAATTCCTCAATGCCTGCTGCCGTGGCAGGTTTTCATTCTTTTAAATCCTTTCCGTGGCAGGTATTTTTCCTGGTCTCTCAAAAGGTGGCAGTGTTGCGCTTTGGGTTTCAGCACTGCCGTCTCAACGTGAAGTCCCAAACCGACAAGCCATCCAGGGCTTGTGCCTCGGAGAAGCGGTGTGTTAAGTGGGCAGTTGGCCGACAAGAATCCGTGTGTACATTAGCCTGATCGTCGACCCTTAACTCAAATCAAAATGTCCACCGTGCTGTGCAGTGCCGACGGACTGAATGAGTTTGTTGGTGCGTGGTGCGGGTGCGTCACGGAACAGTACGTGAGCCGAGAGAATCTTTTGGTTATGGGTCGCCGATGTCGAAGGTTTGGTTTCTTTAGTTGGGAGCAAGTTATTTATTATGAGTTCCCAGACACAAGACATGACAATGGACATGTATACCCCTGAGAAGTCAATCTTGTTTTTTAGGATTCACTTATTGATCTACAGTAATCCAATCGTCCTGGCCAGAAACATGGGGTGTAAGGCTTGGATTAACCCTGCATGAGATTTCAGTCAATTGTCACAATCCCATTCAAACATCGGACTACCTTCGGGCGATTTAACTTAATGAAATGCCTTCGGGGGTGGGAGGGAACGGGAGGACTTGCATACGTGTGGTGAAGATGTGAAGCTCAGCTTGAACCAAATTGAACCAGACCTTGGATTTGACTATGCTAGTGAACAGCTCTGGTTCTGGAGATCCACCTTCCTGCTGGTATCGCCAGCCTGAATCTGACACACCTCTTTGAGCTTGTTAAGAACTTCTTAAGGCAACGATAAGATCTGATAAGTTTGCACCCAAGGTCTTTGGGGAAGAAGATCTCTGAGAACATGAACTCAGATATGACAGTCTGGGATGTCGTCTGGGATGTCGTCTGGGATGTCGTCTACATTGCCGTGAGACTCCCTGGGATTTTGGGCACACATTCTGAAAGGCTGATTTGGTCTCTCTGACCACTAAACCTCTGATCTCATCACACGCACGCCTCAGGAAATCATGGTATTCATGACGACCTTCTTGAGCTTGAGCTTTTGTGGGGAAATAGATGTTGGTCGTGTTGGCTCTGGTTCTGGGCCAGTCTTTTCCCCTTAACAGCTTGGTTTATTAAGGGCTTTTGGGACATTCCTGGAGCTTGTTCTTTGCAAAGTTTTGGCAGGCTTTATACACTTCTCCTCCTCACTCGAGCTTGTTTAATTATTTGAGTATCTCTGGACAACCACACCAAAGATTTCCACTGGAGTGACGGGTGCTACTGGAATTGAACCACACTTGTTCATGGGGGGTAATGAAATTTTGTAAGGGATGTTCATGCCCCTCTTTTGAGCCTCGAACTTGTAGCAGTAATCACGTTTGTACTGAGGCCACAGGGTGCATCTAAAGCAGTAATACTGTAATGCTTGGAGTTTGTAACACCAAAGAAATAAGTTATTTATCATCCAGACAAGTTTTTATTTTCTCAAGGCTTTGATAAAACAGTACTAAGCAGTCCTGCTTTGCTCTCACATGTTTTCAGCAATGATTTTCTAACATGAGTAATGCGTTTCGAAACAAACCACTGAATTTGCTTGAAAGAAATTCTAGGACCAGAAAGTCTTATGGTTTATTTTGAGGCTAATATTTAAAATAAAATCTAACCGGAGTAACTGTTGCCAGCAGGCCTTCGCAAGCTGCTTGTTGAATTTGCACTCGGAGAAATTAGTGGGACGCTTTCCAACAACAAAAACTTGTAGTTTCTCCAGTACTCTGGGCCAACTGTCAACAGAGAGGTTAGTGGAAACGCGATTATCCATATGTTATCAACCGGAGTGTGGAGCACCTTTAGCAAACAGCGCATTAAAGAAGCAGTCTCAGTTAAAGCTTATAATGAACCCAGTCGGGTGTACGGTGTGCAATATTTTCAGTCTAGATACTACTGTGCTTTGGGACCAGTGGTGGTTCAAAGGGTCATGAGTCAAGGTTACCGATTGGAGGGTTTGTTTGAGTGTTCAGCACCACCAACCTGCCTTCGGGCCCTTGGGGTGCTCAACCTCAGCACCACCAAACCGCTATTTTATCCTTGAAGTTTATTCTTGTCGACCCCAAATGGATTTGAGCAAAATGCTCCAAGGAATAAGATCTGAGTGCATTTTTGTAACTCAAATCTGAGTACTAACCTTCGCCAAGTCCAGCAATCCCCCATATGAACAAAATGTCAAAAATCATCTCTCACTTGATCCGGATCATCTTCGAAATTTAATATAGTCTTCCTTGTCCAGAGCCTCACTTCTGATAGACATTTCATGAAAATCTACCAGACTTTTTGCCCCAAAACCCCCAAAACAAAACGAAATGCACAGCACCCCCTGCTGGGTCTGCTGTAATATGACACCTCCAAAAAATTCTCACATTTGTAAAAATAGAAAGGGTTTGTATTTTTTTTTTGCAGTCGTTACTCTATTGACATTGATTAAAACCCAGCATTATGGAGACTAAAAACACTTTTTGACTTACATGTTTAAGTACAGACCAAAGCTGACGTCAAATCTCCATCATTTATGATGGAAACAATTTCCCTAAAGGTAGCAAGTCTATTTCTCTAAAAGCTGCTCGAAGTCGACTGAACCCCGAGCAAGCTGAAGTGAACCAGTCCTTAAAAATATCTTGCTTTTGCAGCAGCATAACTTGCCCTTATCTGCCTGATGGTGGTGAACGGATTTCCGAACCTGAAGAAGTCACCCAACACTGTGACGGTGTTTATATTTAAATCGAAAGCTCGCCGTTGTTGACGGAGTGTGGCTCAGTTCTAAACAGTTTGGACAGGTGCAGCTGTTTCCGTTCTGTGTTGCGCTTGCGTACCAAAGTCAAAGGCCTTGTGTTTCTTGATGCAAGAAGAACTAGAAGAGTTATTGAAGCAAATAAATTTTGACACCCAGTCACGTTTCTGCGGGGACTCTAAAACGACGTGGTGCGTAATGCGCTGAACCAGACTATTACTGCCATTTTGATTTTAACGCAGGAAGTTGTCACGAAGACGTTTGGTGAGAAATAAGTTGTATAACTCATCTCCGTTGTGTGACACTGAATTATTCAGCCAGCTTCTCCTGCCTATAAAGCGAGGCTAGAACTTGATGCGTGTCTGTATTGGTTTTATCCGACGTGTGCGGTAGTGCACTGGCTGTAGGGGGGGGAAGGAAAGGAAGCCGAAGCCGCTGACGTCCGGATTGAGCCGGGCAGCAGCCGAGATCATCCGACAGCTTTAATTGCAGCACCAGGCGACAAAAAATAAATAAATAAATAAATAAATCGAGGTCCTTTTGGGCAGACCACAGACACCTCGCTGCGGCGTGCGCGTGCTTGTTATTCTGATCTCGTGCCACTATAAATCCTGTTGAACTTTCTGTCCGTTGCTCTCCAAATCCTCCTGGTCATTAGAGATTCACCAGAGGTGCTCGGTACAGATTGAGTGTGCAATATGAAATCGTCCGCCATTTGCAGATATGCACTGGGACACCATTTGCTGGTAGTCTAATCTCCCTCTCGTTCTGCTCTTGTCTCCTTTGTCTGCCACTTTCTCCCATCACCTGTAAGTGGAAGCATAAAAATTGGGTAAAGGCTGGCGTTGTGGTCCATACCCCCAACACCCCCCACCCCCAATACACGCATTTCTCCGTCTTCATTTTCCAAAAAAAACGCCAAAAAACCTTTGGCTGGAATTGAACTCCGTCCCAGACTTTTCTCGGCTCCAGACGGTCAAAGAGTGGACTCATCCCTCCCCCCACCCCCCCACCGATAGATGCATAGTGATATCTATACCCTGCACCACAGATTTAGTGGCAATTAATCTTAGTTAGGAGAAACCTGCTTGTGCCCGGCACCTGTCTTTGCTAGCCGGGTTGTTAAACACATCGCCGGGTCGATTTCACAACGAAACAAACAGCGGAGTCAAATCAGATGCCACAAAAACAGTGGCGACATGCGAGCACGTCCTCCTGCAGTCCGCGGAATATTTCCGTGCAGACACAGCTGCTGTATTTCTCCGTTTCACACGTCTTCTCCCTGCCTGCTACGTTCCTAGTGATGTCTACGTTACTGAATGCTCAATGAGGATGAGTCACCTTGTTCTGGCAAAAGGCAAGGTCATGCAATTAACAATTGAAAGCTCCCCTCCTTCATCTTGTAGCATGATGGTAATTATTCCCAATTAACAGAGGTAAGCCGGAGGTCTGCTAGCAAAATGCATGTATTAATGCTAATTGTGCTCCAGATTGTGATAATGGTTAATCTTTGATTAACTGCGGTTCCCTAATGCGGCGTTATTGCTGACGACGGTCTCTATCGGGTGAGAATTGGAATCTGGTATAGTTTTGGTTTTACGTTTATTTCCCAGTAAATTTCGACATCGTTCCGTATAATTAATGGCTGTCCGTCTGAGGCGGGGTGGACCTCGCTGAGTGGTTGTGACTCAAAGACAGTTTTATTCAGCGACATCAGCTGAGCTTTAGGCAAATAATTACCTAAGGCAGTGGTCACCGAGCCTGTTCCTGGGGACCTGCTTACTTTCCGGAATTATCCCACAAAGGAATTACCCACCAAGATTTTCATGCACCTTGTTGAGAAAAAATCGTTAAGGTAACGCTTAGCCGGTCAGAAAAGGGCTGGTGGCTACTATTTCAGGTATATATTACATGGAAACAAAAAGAAAAGCAAACTAAAACAGAATCATTGTAGTTTTTTCAGGTCAGGTGGGTTCCATCCTCCAATCAGAGCTAAGTGCTTTGAAGCTAACGGTGTGTTTTTAAGCTCAGTCCGAGTTTTAGTATATGTCACACCGAAGCACTAGAAATCCATTTTAAATTGTGATAATGAAAATGCCTTCTGCTCCAAGTGACCGTGACAAACGTCGCGTACAAACGTAAGCGTCCGTCGTTTTTGATATGAGTGTCAGGCATTATCCATGACGTACAGTTCAGGTCTCTTTATCCCCTGATAGCAGGCCAGTTAGTCCGCGCCAGTTTCACGGAGTATGTACTTAATCTCATTAGCGTACCTAGTGTTTATGGCCAGTCACATTTCTTTTAGCTGCCCAGATGACCTAAAGTTGCGCTCATGCGATACCGATCAAAATTTGCCCTGATAGTACAGCGAACATCGCGACACATCAGAAAACATTGTAGAATTTCGGGAAAACTTTTGGGAAGTATATTTAACGTTAATGTTAGGAATGTAATTATTATTATTATTATTATTATTATTAATTTGTGTATGTTTTGAGTACATCAGGGAAGCAAAGGAAAAAAATAGGAAAACGTTGGTAGTAATCGGTGTAACAGTATATATACTTTTTTACGTGATATCAGAGATACATCGGAAAAGCACCGCTACAAATCGAAGTGACATTGTCATAGATCAAAACACATCGGATTAAAGATATGATAAATCAACGGAATAAGATCGTAAAACATCGGGTAACAATCGGAGAACATTGGTACAAAATTTGGTCTGAACAAAATTTACAGAAACTTCGGACTAACATCAGAATAACGTCGGAATATAAATCTAATATGGCGCGAAACGGGTCGTTTGTCGGTATCGTGTGATTTGACCTTTCTTTACTTACCGTCCTGTTTTGAGTCCAGTTGCAGATTTTTTTTTTTTAGAATCAAAAGTTACTGCTGATTTTTTTAAGTATTTGAAACACTTTGTAGCTGTGTTGCCATGGAAACGTATTGTTGAATGATTTATAACCCGTTTCCTTTAAGTGCAAACGACGCCCGAATCCTAGACTTGCTTGGAGTATTTTTTTTCCTTTCGCCTTTTTAACACAGCTACAAGTAAGTCAGTTTCACGGAACCTGCACAAACCTGTTTAAAAGTTTTTGGGTTTTTTTGCAGTTTTAGGTGTCATTTGCAGTTTTAGGTGTCGCAAAGTTCGTAACTTTGTGGAGGACATCAACACGTTCTGAAGTCGACGAGGTGAGGAAAGGATGATTATCAGGCTGCCTGGCGGGTTCTCTTGCCCGTCCTAATGAAAGAGCAGCAAATTGAACGCTTTGACCAGCCGCTCCACCGTGCCACAACAGCCCGGAGGTTCTTCGGGGGCGTCCCATGTCCCGTGTACTCCGAACACCATCACGGCTTTTGCAGTCTCGCTCTGATATAAGCTGTCATTTAAATCTTATCCCCCGTCACTCACTCAACGCTGTTATTTTATTCCACGGTGTGATAACATCGCCGGCTTGGCCATCTCCTGTATTAAATTAGAGAGTTGTTGTTTGTGAGCGCATGCATAATTTATTGTCCCTTTTATTTCGCTCCCCGTGCCCAAGGTCGCACGTTGGTGGCCTTTCTGCTCGGATCGCTCTCGTGATAATAAGGCCCGAATTGATGTTCAGATCCACCTAAATGAATATGGTTCTGCTTAGACAAAATCACATTCCCTTGGTCTCATGGCACTGTGTGATATTTATAGCGTTTGCTTTTAGATGGAATAGGCGGAGCAATGAAACGGGTGTGATTTAGTGCTGCGGCTTGTACGTTTCTTGCGTTCCCCTGATATCAAGGTGGTTCGTGTTTTATTGCGGCGGTTCTAAAAGAGCTGGAGTTGTTTTTCTTCAATAACGCTAAAGGTGAATGAATAATAAAGAAAAAATAATAAAGAAGGGGATATTTCACGATTATATATTCTAGGTGGAACGGTGACGTGGCGGTTACTGCGTTCTCCTCGCAGCAAAGAAGGTCCTGGGTTTAAGTCCCGGGCTCTGTGTAGCGTCGTGGGTTACGTCAAAGACGTTCACATTAGGCTAATTACCTGCTCCCGATGTATTCAGGATGTACCCTGCATTCTCCCAGTGTTGGCTGAGATAGGCTCCAATAGCCACGCCGGAGTTAGTATTAAGTGGTTGACAAATGAGGGAGATTTGAGAGTTTAAAGATCTTGTTTGCGGTTTAATGGGAAAGTCTGCCATGGATGCATGAACAGCGAGACGATGCTTTTAAAGTGGTAGGAAATAAAGACTGCCCTTCTTGACATTAAGTAGATTAGCATTGTACTAGCTAAGTCCCACCGCATTTTATGAGTTACTGTGACAAAGTGACGGTTAATCTATGTGTAGGAGTGCGCCTGCTTTAAATCGCTAAATCGGTAGGCAGGGTGTGTTGACTTCATGGCTGTTTGAGCCATTAAATAACAGGAAAGTCTGCCGGTCTTTGCCGGTCTCGTCGATAACACACACGGGTGAACAAATGAGTTCCTCGGATTTCCAGCTCAGGGAAATTCTGCTTCTGGCCTGTCTATCCGTGATTGACAACTGACTTTTGTCGGTTTTCGAAATAGTGAGCTGTAATTCATTTTCTTTCCTATATAACCACCAAAAATTTTTTTTTTTTTTTTTAAACCAGTGTTAATTTTTTGAGATTAATTTTTGTCTCCAGTTACTGGTATTTTTGGAGAAAAACAGCGCACCTAGAAGCTCTAACTGAAAGTACCATGCATGTTTCCTGTCCAGCAACAAATCAAAACGCAGCACTTGCCCAAGTCGAATGATTTCTTTTTTTCGTCGCGCGAATTACTCCGAGCTCAATGTATCATGAAATGAATGCGTTTCCCAAGGTAGTTCTGCTCAGTCTCAGGAATTCAGGGTTGGTCAAGCCGGCTCTAGACCGCTTGTCGTACGCAGGAGCTGTAGAATTACGCAGACTCAGCAGCAATTCTTTGGAGGTTTACGATAGACGTGCCATCTATGATGATTCATCAGATGATTACCCTCCTGCGGAAAGGTTCACGATGTGTTTTTTCCAACTGGCAGTGACTTTGAACTCTTTCAGACCAAAGGCCAAAAGTTTACATTTTTCTCCCAGTTTTTGTTTGGTCTCTGATTTTGGATACCTTTTGCATCGGTTCAAAAGGCATTTTCATTTTTAAATATAAACAATATTGCCCTGTACCTACTTGTAATGACGGTTGACCTGGCGGAACATCCAGAACGTCAATCATGGGTCTCGTTTTTGTGAGCAGAATTTGTGATTCCCATCCATAATTGACCGTAGATTGATGCAGGAGGGATCTTAATAAGTTCAGCCAATCGTGTTGCTTGTATCTTGGTCCTGAGAGCAGATAGTTGGTTGGTCTCTGATCGGTTGATTGGTTGGTTGGTGGTCTATAAGCACATCTATAGCCATTTATTTCCAACTGCCAAGACTGGATGCACTATAAAGCCAAATAGACCGTTGACCGTCGACCACACCGTTATGTGCATATTAAAAACCCAATTCCAGATCTTTTCTGAGATCATAGCCTCCGTTTTGCAGTACGGCTGTAGCGATTGGGCTTCATTCAACCGCTGTGATGTTGGACAAGAACGCCTGGGGTGCAGTCAGCACTCCATTTCATCTCAAAGGAGTTCCTTGTGGTTGCGGTCATGTTTCTGTGGCACTTCCCCCGCCGAAGCCTATACGGTACTTTGTTTCAGTGCAAGGTGGAGATCCTACAGCATAAAACACTCGCCGAACTTAAGGTACCTTCACCTTGCAGCATGGATAATGTAGAACGTATTCTCTATATGGGTACTGCTTTTAATTCCCTATGCGGTCGTCTGAATCCGGACATGTTGAATAGTATGTGATCAAATTAAGGAAAAGAAACCTGGAGTTTGAAGATTTTATCATAATAATAATAAAATATAGTGTATAATAAAATAATATAGTGAATAATAAAATAATAATACTTTTCTCTTTTTAAAAGCTGTTTATTGTTTTCTGTTAGTGTTCCTTAGCAATGGTGTATCTAAACTTTGTGACCTTGCTCTGACCTTCACCTTTGACCCTGACATCCGAAAATCAAATCATCCATGGGACTCAGATAGGGGAGCGTCCCCACCAAGGTTGGTGAAACTCCGCGCATGGGTGTGGTCAGGATGCTGTTCACAGACATACTGACAAACGGACGAACGCCAGCGATTCCAATACTGAAAGTGAATCCAGTATACTTGTTATGAAACCCTATGTAATATGAAACAATAACCTTGCTGATGATTAATGGAAGCTGGTAGAAGTTATGTAAATGTGAGCGCAACCGCCTCCCCAAGTGTGTACTTTACTCCCTCCTGTAGTTTTTTTTTAAAAAAATTGGCCTTTCCTGGAGGATTGTTCTCCTAAAAGCTCATTAAACACGCTCCCTTTAGGTGGCCATGATCTCAGGGCGCGATTGCTCATTAGCTTCAATCTGGCCAATTAGTAATACGTCAACATGCTTTAAATCCTGGTGACCCTTTTACCATATCCGCCGTAGAACTAAAACTGATGTGCTGTCGCATTCAGTGTAAAAACCTTCCGTTTTCTGATTCCATACAGCCATAAAGAATATGCGAGTGTTTTTGTTGCAACATCTTGGCAGTATAGCTTACTTATGAAAGCAGATGGTATTTTTTCTCCCCCCCCTCATGCCTGTCAAGGCTGGGCAATTGGCATCACTTGTTCAGCTTCTACTGCATGACTTAAGTCTTTACTTCCACACATTCCAGTCATGAAAAAGCAGCCAAGGCTTTCATGACAAATTGCCTCTCTCTTCCTCATTCTTATTCCTGGACTGCCAAGTGATGGGTGCTGTTGAGTTTCGTCGTTTGGCTATGAAGCTGTGTGGGCATTCGGGGATCCACCAAAGCAAAACCTTAGAGATAAAGTTCATTCTGTGCTCCTTATTAATGGTTCCGAACATCTGGCTCCATAAAAAGACTGGAAAAAGACACATTTCTCCCATCATATTATTCGCATGATTATGCTAAACAGTGCCATCTTGGCAAAGAAGAGAAAAGAAAAGAAAAAAAGGCTATCCAGCTGTCTGTACACGAGATACGAGCGACCGTAAGAACATTCTGACGTGAAGTACGCATATCAGCTTGCCTACGAACCTGCTGTGAAGGCTATTCAGTACTCGGTGTATTCATCTCGGAGGTTTCAGGTCTGGGTGTACCGTATATGATGGCGGTATGAGTTCTTCTGCGACTGTGGCGGCTGTGCGTTTTTACACATAACGTTTCAATCTGGATGCTTTCATCCCTTCACGTGGGATATAATGCTGCCGGGTTTCATCTGACAGGCTCTCATCAAGCCTAGGCCAATTTTAGAATCTCTCTCAACCCTTAAAAACAGACGAACCCGGGTCTGTTTTCTGTAACACTAAAGAATTATTTGTTCGCCTGCACCGCCGGTATGAATAGCCAATTTTCTTTGGACTGTTTGGCTTTGGCTTGGATGGCGTCTTGTCGTCGTCAGTGTATTAAAGTTGATTATTAAGACGAATCTCTCTGGAATTGATTTTCATCCTTCCTACCCAAGCATTTGGCTCTGAATTACTCCCCCCCACCCTCTTTTGGCCTACTTTTACATCCCAACATTTATTATTCGATGTTGCTCATTTGCACATTTCCTCATCGATGCACATTTTTCTGCAGCCCGTGCTTTGAAATTCATTGAGAGCACGATTCACGTACATCGTGTAGCAAAATGAATTAAAATGGTGTTCGAACAATCCAGTAAACAAGTGAAATAAACAAACCAGCAGTCCATGACATTTACTGCGAATGATTTTGTTAGCCGACGGATTGTCCGAAGAGGTGGCGAAAAATTCAACCAATCAAAAGTGTAGTTCGTTGAAACTGAAAGCAGGTGCATTTTGGACCCACCTTCCCCAGCCAATCAGAACCAGTGTCTAAAGTGAACAGGAAATACTACATCTATAATAATAATAATAATAATAATAATCAATAACAATCAAAAAAATGAACATTTAGTGAGCTCAGATTGTCCAAATACACTGCGTTACAATCCAAATTATTCATGCGTTTTATTATTGCACTTGAAAATGACTAGATTGTTACCTGGATGTTATAAACACTGTCATGTGATTGTCTGGCAGTTGGATTGTGGGCAAAATTCTGATCCCACCCATGCACAGATTTTATCCAACCTTGGTGGGGATTCTACCCGAGCTACGTTCCAGGGATGATTTGATTTTGGAATGTCAAACTCAGAGGTGAAGGTCACAGCAAGGTCACGCAGCTTTGGAGACCTGGTGATTGTTTATGTTTAGTAATAGTAATTAGTAATATGCTTCATTTGTTATATATGGAGACATTAGGGCAAAAAATTCATCTTGGGAGTAGCAGAGATCATTGATGCCTCTGATGTTTGTTAGCATCCTTTGCTAAACTTGCATAAAAGCTAGTACGACTCAGAGCAACGCAAATCCGATAATGCGTTCTCGCTGATTTATAGCATCCGTGTTGAAGGCTACTATTGTTTCTCAACAGAACTTAATAAAAAAAAAATTTAACCGCCAAACAGGCCATTCCTCTAAGCAAGAAGCAGTCGCTACACGTCCAGAAGTGAAATGTGTGACTTGTCGCTTGACAGTGTAAAAATAGTGTTGGGTAAAATCTAATTGACTCTAATCTCGACATGGGCTTAGACCGATCCTGGTTGCCCTTTCTTGTGGAGCTGATATCATCTGTTTTCCAATATCGGAGCGTTTTCTGGCCCTTTTCCATTTTCCGCTAATAGAAACAGGATGCACCAGGCTCTATCTGTGTGCTCGTGTACTTCAGTGAAAGCAGTGTGATAAACATTCACTGCGTCCTGCAGGTCCTCATCGCTCTCCTGCCTCAGGCTCCTTTTCTTATTCCCCTTCATTATGGCTGCCCATAAACTCCAGACACAGCCAATTAAGCAGGACTCTGATTACGGCCTGAAAGATGCCCCTGTAACGGCAAGATTCTCCATCCGCAGCGTTCAGCTGGTGCCTTTCCAAACCAGAGCCTTTTTTAGGAGGTGTGTTATCGGAACACGGATGGCTGGTTATTTATCTGGGGCTGCACTTGTTTACTGTCTTATTCCTTGTCTGTTTTTGGGCTGGTCTTCGCACGGGTATGTTCTCGTCACCCCGTCACAGCTTGTTTTGGTCCTCGGTTCTCGGCGAATACGCCCTTGCTACCTGCATCATATTTCTTGACATTCGCAAAACCACACGTCTTTTGATTTCACGTTCCGTGGCTACACGAACGAAACCATTCACGTGCGAAAGCCGTGACACGCCCCAAACAAATACACACCTTCCTTCTGTACTCATTCAGATGCTCGCCCTCGCAAAGTCATTGACGTGTGTCGTCATAACGATAAGTACAACACCACCACCACCTCCCCTCCAGCCAATCAGCAACAAGGTATGTTTGTGCTGTTCAGCAAACACACAAGGCTCCTGATTTGATTGGCTGGAATCGTGTTGTGTGGCTCAGTTCAAGCTTCTTACACTGCTACTCATTTGTAGAGATTTTCATTAGACAATAAACCCCCCACCCCTGTTATTTTCCCATGGCCACTTCCCAACCATCAAGCATTTGAGCTCACAGACCCTCAGGATTGGCTGGCGATCACTGTGACAGCGAGGCAAGCATAGGTTAGCTAGCTAGGTTAGCTAGCTTTCAGGGACTCTCAGCTGTGGATGGCTACGGCACCAACCTGGCTTCGACCAGTGACCTCCAGGTTGATAGTCGCGTACTGTGTCGATGTGCCGAGTGTTCACGTGCGTGTAGATATTCACAAAATTTGCGAAAAAGTGTACCGGGTTAGAATCTCTGACTGCTCCTTTAATCACGTCATGACTTTGCATTGTAATGAACTTATAGCAGTTTATTTTACATATTTTTTATAGCTATTGATTCACATTTCCTTGATTCGAGCGCTGGCATTTGCACTCTAAATGGCGAAATTTATCATTCATCGATTCAAAGCCTCACCCACACTTGATTGACATTGCAACGCTTGACTAGCACATAACGTGACACATGGCTACGATGCTCGTTTCTGCCCCCAGCATGCGCCAGGTTTTCCGCGTAAAATTCGGTGTGATCTCCGCCTGCTAGGACTTTTCTTCATCTGAGTAGATTTTCTGTGTTTTCCCCCCTTTTCTTCTCCTTCTTGTTCTTTTATCTTGGCTTGCTCGCGGTTCAGTCCCAGATGGAGACGACGAGGAGCCTCCTTCATGTCAACATCGACCACCTCCTCGTCAGCTGGTACCAGTCCACGTACTACGGCCCCTTCAGCTACCAACGTGCCATCGAGGAGTCCGTGGTGCTTGTTTGCGGTAAGCCTCATCTCCATCAGTATTATGGAGAGCTGAATAGCGTCCTCCTTCCAGAAGCATCTGTGCATTCCGTTCCCATAGTACCGGTTTAACGAGCCGGTGCTTTAAGCAGATCGGGAAAAGATTTGGTGTTGCATTTTTTCGCAGGTTTCGGTAGAGACTCACATTTTGGCGAGTGCTCACTGTAGCAGGTGCGCTCAACCTCTTCAAGGGCAATAAATTCTCCTCCGCCCCACCTCCGTCATGAGCTATTAAGCCTAATGGTGCGACATTTTGGATAACTTATTTAATTAATTATTCAGATTGGTCCCCCCCCCCTATTTTCACCGTATTTATGGCTCCTTAAAACCGAGTCAGCCTGGGAGCACAATCTCGACACTGCCCGTGCAAGGATTTTCACCAAACTTGGTGGGGACACTACACTGCCTGAGTCACAGTAATGATTCGATTTTGGAATGTCAAGGCCAAAGCTGAGGGTCAGCGCAAGGTCACAAAGTTTTGGCAACGGAGCGCTTATAACTTCAGACTGAGTGCTGGTAGACAAGCTGTTACTGTGGAGCACGTAAACGAAACCATATATGGACTTTCAAACGAGACTTTTACCTTTGACCTTGAGTGACCTTGAAAGGTCAAACCCCAGCCATTTTTTCCCTTTTGTCCTATAGAGCACATCGTACCATTAGCACATGGCGGCGCTAATACCATTAGCACACGCCGGTGCTGTTTATTTAGCTGGAATTTAGCCACAGGGACATCTGATGGTTTCCCCAGACGCCAGACAAACGTGAGCCATTTTTGCTCACGCAAATCATTTTAAAGTTTTCGGAAGTCATTTATTAATTTTTAATCTTATCCCAAATTGCCTTCGGTTTCGCCCTCTCTTCAGAGTTCATTAGGCAGGAGTGGCGTGTTCGGGCCTTTGGGGACACGTGGACGTCTTTTCTGGAGAGGAAGGCGTGTGAGTGATGCAGTTAATCACGGCACATTTAAAACGCATCAATAATGCAGCC
>JBCNYG010000004.1:2577115-2589579 GCA_039654305.1 Porochilus rendahli | reverse complement strand
GCCGTGTCCCTCACTGTCTGATGAGAGGCGTGTAAAAGGACGACGGCTGTCGTTCGTAAAGAGTCGACCGCGGGCTCGCCGTCAGCGTGTTTCCGCCCTGCGATCGCCTGGCGAGCCGTCCAGGGTGTACTCTGCCCTCGGCAAGAGTCGGCCGAGATGGGCGCTAGCCTCCTTAAGTAACTGTGACTAATTAGGATTAAGGGGATCAGAAAATGAACGAATTAGTAAGACGTACACTCGGAGCGCGCAAGCCTCTGCCAAGCCGTAAAATAAAATAAAAAAAAAAAACAAAGTACACAGCACTCCCTGATGGGCCTGCTATAATCTCCCACTCCCAAAAAAATCCCCCAAGCTCACAATATTAAAAAATCCTTAAAGTAAAGAATTTATCTCTTTTTTTTTAATCAATTAAACCGTGTTTCCAAACTTTAAAAACGTGTAAGATCTGCATCATCGTCCGTCCGTGTTATCTTACTTCCGTCTCATCTGATTCTCATTCCTGACGATGATATCGTACATTAAACCCGCTGCCAAAAGCGAATCAATGGATTTATTGTGATTCATAAACATTAAAGCCGGACATAAACCCTTCGCATCCAATACGACACGATGTCACAGGTACATTCGACAGTGACATCCTTAGTAATTACCTCACACATCCGTCACTCCTCCCCTTTTCCCGCCCCCTCCCTCCCTGCGCACCGTTTACGCCACATCAGTCATCGTTTTCCCTCGTCCGCCTTTAATCATATCACCTGCTTTGAAAGGTAACGGCCAGCATCCTCAGCGGTGATGTAAATCACACAAATAGAACCTGGGAACGAAATCGACGTTTCCGCCGTGACGGTTGTTTATTACATTAAAAGAAAGGCTCGACTCTAATCAAACACTTTAATAGTCTTGGCTGATGGACAAAGGTGGAGAAGACTTAAATAAACTTTGACGCTTTGGCAAATGTCTGACAGGAAAAAGAATTGAATCTCCAACGCCGCCGAGTGAATTGACCTTCAGACGCGCGCACGAAGACGTACTGTACCTCGTAGTGTCTTTGTTTCTCCGTCTACAGTCTGAATGCCAGTTTATTTCGTAAAATCCTCTCTCTCTCTCTCTCTCTTTTTTAAACGTTTCATTGTCCCACGACCCCCCCTCCCCCATTCTCTGTAGTACTTACATAGGAGACAGCAGGAGAACGCCACGCGAGAGAGTCGAGGAGAACCGCCGTTGCCGCAGGAGGACATCAGCAAGATGTTCAAACCCACACCACCTCCTCCACGCATGGACACACTTCTCATCGCAGGTGCCTGAAGCAGCCATTCACAACCGATTACACTCGCTTTTATTCTCTTCTAGTTATTGATTTCACCATCTGTACAGTCGCAGGATCGGAGGCAGGAACGGACCGTTTTGCACGCACGCTGCGGACGGAATTCTGAGCAGAACTCTTTAGAGCAGAAGTGCCGCATCGATCGTCCGTTAGTTCTCAAGTTTATAAAGCGACATTCCTGCGCCGCCGGTGGGATAACTGCGTACCGGGAACCAGGTCTCGTGATCAAACCGGCGGTAAAATGTGCGTCTTCACGCGGAAATAGAAATGTATCGATTATACTCCGTTAACGGAGTGCAGTCACACAGGTCTTCTTGGACGCTGTAGCGGTTCTGGCAGAGGTGTTGGTCGTTTATGTTTATGTCTGTCTGTCATTCTGACCACGCCCATGCATGGATTTTCACCAAACTTGGTGGGGACACTTCCCTTCCTGTGCCCCAGACGGGATGGGATTTTAAAATGTCGAAATCAAAAGTCAAGGTCAGAGCAAGGTCATGCATTTTTGGTGGCTGCCATTCCCTATGTTAAAAGTGGCCTGTAGAAGAAAGGAGCGACGGATCGGAAACAGTATACCTGCTTTCAAATGATATCATTCTCTTTGTCCTTGAGTGACCTTTACAGGTGAAAGTCAAGGTCGTAGGGTTTCGATCATCGCGTAAACGGATTTAGATACGGGTACTGAGAGATATGTGGTTACCGCGGAAGACTTATAGCCGTGGTGGCTCGGTTGAGGTTACGGCTCCGGGTTACAGATCCAAGGGTCGGGGGGGTGGGCGGCATATATGGACATTTGGTACATGTGACCTTGTGACCTTGAAAAGTCCAAACCAAGTTTATAAGTACCTCAGACGTGAACGTTTCATCATAGGGTCATTATCGCATGGGTTATTAAAACCAGCTACCTGCATTTTGTTCGTAAACAGACACGGCAGCACGGCAGTCTTGAAGCCATGCATTTCTGTTTCACTCCCCACGTTATTTCTTCTCCAGCTTGGACGCTGACTCTCGCTGGAGTCGTAAACAAACGCCGTCTAATCACAATCCCCTTAAAGATGATCCTCTAGATTTGCGTGTTGCCGTTTTGCTCATTTGCGTCTTTTTTACAGCAGCATGTTTCCCCTCTCAAGGACCGATCTGCAGTCAGACCGTCAGGGAGTTCTCCGCTCGGAACCTGGGCGAGCTCGTCACGCCGGAGGCGCTACAACAGCTCGGCAGCCGAAGAGCAGAAAGGAAGAACGACGGCTCGGAGGATTCAACGCACGCTGGCGAACATCACGACGAATTTTGTTATATAATGACCGTTGTATGTGACTGAAACAGTTAAATGTGTGAGTCTTAGTGCTGGGGTTCAGTGTGGTTTGCTTTGGAGGTGTGAGGAAATTCGGAACCTTAGACGAAAGAATTCCTGCAGCACCTTTGCTTTTTCTTCATCACAACAGCAAACCGTCATCGCATTGTTCCTACGAAGTGTTTCTCCCTCATCAGTGCGTTGCAGTCGTGTCACGCATATTCAAATATGATCGGTGTTCGAATATAGTCTTCGGACGTATGAAGCGAACCGGAGTACTCGGAGAAAACCCATGCAAGCACGGGGAGGGCACGCAAACTCCACGCAGGAAGCCCTTGCTGAGATTTGTTATCTTCATGTAGATGTTTGTTTGTCCGTCCGTCTCTTTGTTTGTGAATCGAACAACAACTCACGATTCAATTAGATTCCGATGTGTGAGGTGACGATTCGATTCAGAATCGATTCTTGATTCAAACCGATGTTTGATTCATAACCATCACAAACAAAGGAAGCCAATTTCACTTAATAACTACATTCTTCTATAGGCTCGGAGCGACTCTTCTATAAGAAAGAAATAAATTATATTACCAGACGACTGGTTCTGTAGATGTACTGATCCGCTTTGCTGGTTCAGAGTCGGTTGGGAGTTTGGTGAAGCTGCTGCTCCGTTAGTGAAGCTGCTCGGGGATTTGAAGTTTTCCCGAAATACTTGACTTTTATTTTGCGCACCCCATATCCTGTCAAGCTCCTGCTTACCAAGAAATTATAAAATATGAAATGCAAACATTTGCCTTCAGCGAAGACGGCGCTGGCTGTATTTCTTTTTTTTTCTCATCGATGTCAGAGCTAGGCTAAAAGCTAGTTCTGGAGCCGTCACTCACTGGAGCAATTCACAACGGAGGCCGCGTCGGGACAAACGGTACGCGCTGTGAGTGAGGTTGGAAATGCGTGTTCTTAAAAATCGCTTCTTGAAATCTTGAATCGATTCAGAATCCTAATAAATAAGAATCGCGTGAATCGGACGTGAATCAATTTTTTCCCCCGGTACCCCTAATCCTGACCATACCCATGCACGAATTTACTTGAAACTCGGTGGGGACACTACCCTGCCTGAGACCAGGTAAAGACTCGATTTTAGAATGTCAAGACCAAAAGTGACGGTCAGAACAAGGTCGCAAGGTTTTGGAGATAGAGCGCTAATAGGAAACCATATATGGACTTTCAAACGAGACAGTTACCTTTGACCTTGAGTGTTCTCGAAAGGTCAAGCTCCAGCCATCTTGTAAAACCTTTGAACGAGAATTTATTTTTTTTGCCAGTTGGCGAAATATACTATAGAACATATCGTAAGACGAGCACGTTACTCATACAGGAGCTTTTTTCTTTCGTCCAAATTTAACGTTGCTATCTTTTGTCATGTCAATATTTTTCTCGAAAAAAGTCTACTGTTAGTTATAAAAGGTGTCATTTTATCGCACCGCTCCTTACAAGCCTCCACTGCACGCTGCACTTCTCCTCAACGATGAATTCCATAGCAGTAATCCGGTGACACTGAGACGGCGCGTCTTTAATGAAGCTGTCATATCAGGTTTAATCACGGACCTTTACGTCCTCCATCTTCCTCAGACACAGTTGCCTTGATTGTTTGTGCTGTTTTACAGCCTTTTTAACTGGTTGCTGGTGTTCCAGTAACCACAGCTCTGGCATTGAATGCCGTCATATGTACTGAACGCAAACTCCGAATTTTGCTTCGTCTTGCAGGGAAGCGGGACAAATTACACTTGTATGCCAGACGCATAAAACGTAGACATGATGCTAGCAAGACTTTTCTTATAGATTAGTGGGCAGCTTGGGGCGGACTGGTGCCTTGATACTCCCATATGGTCCGAAGCAGTAAAATGAATGTGATGTTTTGGGGTAGAATTTTCAATGCAGATATATATATATATATATATTCAACGTAGCATCTGGTGGGCTAGGTCGGTAGAATTTCTCCTTGTTGATCGATTTAATTCCATTGGTTGGTGAGTATCTCTGGTTTAAATGCTGCGTTTTCCTTGAGAGAAGCATGGCACCATCCCTGGCTCCAGGTTCCCCCACGGCTCGGGTTATTTGTTGTCTGTCGCTGCACATGTTCTCCTCGGGTCCCTGTGGCGTTTGTCCAAGTGTTCCAGTTTCTTCTTACCTTCTGAAAAAGCCAGGTAGGTGTTTTGGCTACTTGATAAATTGCCTCAAGGTGTTAATATGTGTGCGAGATGCGTTTCGTTTGCTTCAGTTTGCCTGTTTTTCACCCACTGTTCCTGGATAGATCTCCTATGATACTAAAGATTAATCACCCAATAGGTCTTGATGACCCTACACCCTGTGTTTTACGTGGTAGGTCAAAGGTGCAGTGCTAGGTGCCTAAACAGATGAGTTTCTTACTATTTAACACCTGAATGGCAGTGGGGACAAAATAGGCCTTAATTCTCTTAGTCCGAAGAGCAAGTCTTTCCCTAACTCTCCGTATTTACTTGGGCTTTAAGCCTGTATGTACCTATTTTGCCATACATTCACACCTAGGTGCAACCTGACGATGACATATCTGTATGGAGGTTGCATGTTCTTCCTGTTTTCCCACAAAAGTCCAAAGACATGCCCATTATGCTCAGTGGTTGCTCCAACCGCGAGCCGTTTAGGGTGTAGCTGGGAGGCTGGAGACTTATTACATATTATGGTTTAGGGAATGAATGTTAAAAGTGTTTCCACCTCCCAATTCCTACCTGTATAGAGTTTCCCATTATTTCCCCGTTTTTCTATAGAGTTCCTTCCGCTGAGACCTCTCGCCAGTCCTGACCAGTCTGTCCTGGCAGTGCTGTTGAAATTGGCTTGTATGTGATGATTGAACATCCTCCATCTCAATAAAACTATGATATACGACTTCTCCTTTTGTTAAGTCTACAGAGCAATACTCGATTGTACCTCAGATGTGATCTCAGAAACTGTAAATCCTTGAAATCTGAGAAATCTTGATTCAACTAAAGGTGTAGGCGAACATGGGGACGGTTGGAGGTGGCTGCACATTATGTAAAGGTTACATAAACCAGAGAAACCTTTCAGTTTTTCAGTCTTTCTCTTACAGCTCATCAGCCAACACATGCATTCTTCTAATTTGCTTCCTAATTACATAAAACAGTATCAGCGCGTCTTTACGCCCACCTGCTTCTGAAGCTCAGGATCTGAGAATCAACATAGTGCATCAATCCTCTGCAGTGTTATCGTAAATGCCTGTCTTCACGCCAGCTCAATTTACGACTGGTTGGAATAGGTGTCGGTGTCCTGCCAAGAGGCGTAAGACAATTTATGAAAGGCGACACCCCCGAAGTGCGCTTGATACTAAAAAAGAAAGGCCTCTGGCATGGACTGGCCCGAGCTGCTTAGACACTTCTGAACAGTGGGAGGGGATAAGACAGACTGCTCCCACTTTATATGTATATAAACACTAGACCAAAGGATTACCGCAGTAGGTGTCATGTGAGAAAGTCTGCCCAAGGGGGTGGGATTAAAATTAAAACAATTTAGGTGAATTCTTGTTGGCAAGTGAATTCTGCCCTCAAGCCTGGATAAATAGAGCGGATTAGCGGAGACCTGGCAACCTACCCTGTAAGACACCTCATCTAGAGGTGTATACAGGTGATTTGGTGACATCACTAGCACCAAGTGCCACAGGCTTCTATCTGACCGATAACACTTGTGATTAGCCGTGGACCGTTTTTGCTCTGTTTTTGGTCCAACGTGAAAACGAATTCTTTAAATGCGAGATATTATTCTTATTTCTGTAATTTTTTTTCCGGATACCAGTTAGCATCTCAAATTCCTCATCCAAAAAAACTCCACAGTTCTTCAGGAAGCTGCTTCCCTATGTGCCTCCCCTGAAACACTGAAGTCTTTTTTTTTTTTTATTTTGATGTGCTGGGGGTCAGACTAGGATGGGAGGAGGTACTGTTATGCAAGGAGGGGGCAGTGGGGGAAGACTTGCTAATCAGAATGCCCAGCATGCCATGATGCATTAGTGGGTAGCTCAAAAAAAAAAAATAGGGTGGTGAAGCCCAAAAGGAAAATTTAAACATGCAGTAACCTCATTATTAGAGAGTTACATTTATTTATGAGTTAAAAAGTAAAATTAGGAAATGCATTATGTCTTCCCTTTACAGGGTAGAGTTTGTAGGTATTGCTTATCTTTAACATTGATATTTCAGACTGACTTTTCTAAAAAGGGCATATATAAATACCCCTTTTTCTCTCTGTGGAACCTTTATCCAACTAGAACATACCTGTTGCCATACACCGGCCCATTAATAAGCCATCCACGGGCTTAAATGGTTATATTGGAGTAGGACAAAAACCCTCCGTTGTGCCGCGAAGCAAAACTCTCGAGCCAGGTTTGAGAAACACCTATTTTGACAAAACACTTACCGTTTTAATCTCGGGGTTCTTAGAAAGAAGTTTTTCCAAGGTCGATGTGGCCAATAAATCCTCTCCGAGTGTCAGTGGTTTCACATTGCTTACCACAGGGACAGAGGAATAAATTCCCCCCCAATTTTCGGAGCAGAAATTGCTTGTTCCTGCCATGGCCTTCACCTAGACCTCTCCAGCTGCACGCCTGCATTTTTTATTTATTTATTTTATTTATTTTTTTAAAGAAAGAAGCAAAGTCGGGACACTGTGATACTTTTGCTCACATTGAATAATATGATAATACATCATGGTGAAACGTTTGACTGATCTCAGAAAAAGTGCATTGACATCACTAGTTTATCCAGATTCACTACCAGAATCCTCTGCCTACTTTCAGAATCCCAGAAGGATTTCCCCGATCTTATAACAATGAGAAACTTCAAAACAGACATGACTCGGTGTCATTTGTCAACTATTACCGTTATTATGCTGGAGCGGGTCACGTGTGTGTTCCACACACATAATTTGTGTGTATTATCCTTTCTAAACCAAATTTCTATCTTTATGAATCATTAATGCTTCCTTCACTGATAACCTAGAGGTTATTTAGACTATTGTCTTTAAAAGGAATTAAACCCGGCGGCTTTTTAAAACTGGATAATTCAAAATATCAAACAGAATAAGAAGGTTGCAACTTCGAAAATGTAAGTAAAAACCACCAGCTTATGAAAACATGCAAGCATGAAACATGAAAGCTTGATTTTCATTTCACTTTGAACGCTCATGACACTGCGCCTTTAAAGTTTAACGCTTTATTTTTGGTGTGTGACTTTTCCATTATACAAATCTTGCAAATGAACTACTGCTATAGAACCGAGACACCTCCTGGCCAATCAGAATAAAGAATTCAACAGCATCAGGACTTTCTGAAGTCCCTAAAGTGGCGTTTAAGCATCTCAGCTTGAAAAAAAAAAAAGTATCATACTCCTTGGAGAGGGCTTTTACATTTCAGGGCGAAACCTCAAAGAGCTGAAGGACAACGAGAGCCCAGTCGTGTGAAATGATGGCCGAGATTGACGTCTATATCCCTGAGTGTGTGCTCACCACAAGTGAGGCGGACGAATCTTTCGAACGTTAGAGTCCCCCCGCTTTCAAAGACGCTCCATCACACCTCAATAACACACACACATGACTTATGGTGATGGGAGACAGCTATTTCCACCTCGGGCCTGAGCGAATTGCAGGTCATGCGCTCCGTAGCCCTGCTATGATTAGTGTTATTGCAGGAAACGAGACGGCTGATGAATGACGGTGAAGATTCTTTTCAGGCAAAAAAATAAAAAATAAAAAATGATCCAATTCCCTTTTGAGTGGTGGAATTTGCTCTAGAGAGAGACAGAGAGAAAAAGAGAGAGAGAGAGATATGAAGGACCTGCTTCTTTTAGGAACAGAGAGAACTTCTATTTGAAGAAGATAGATGGACGTCCTGTGTGGAAACGTTCTCTGATTGAGGTGACGGAGTTCACTGCGGCGCTTTTCTTTTGTGAAACAGCAGGAATGGACAGACAGTCAGCACAAACTTCTGAATCAGGAAAATGAAGAAGCCAATAAAACAAATTAAAAGAAAAAGGTCTTTATGGATCATTTATCTCTTGTCAAGTGAAACTGAAATTACAGGAGCAGGAAGGATAGAGTCTGTATGCGTTTATTTTTAAATTCAGAATTAAATTCTCTATTCGGAGAACTAATTTCCAATCTGACCGAGTCGCTTCATGCATTTCCACCTTTCTTGTTCGGTATAATGGGACCTGATCTCATTAGAAAGTCGAAGTCGCACAGGAAGAGGCGTAATTTCTTTAATCAGTAGTAGGACGATGATACATTCCCATTTTTTCCTAATGAATCACGAGCACATGCCGAGCGCCTCGTGGCTAATTGTAAAAGCATGGAGCGTGTGCAATCCCTAAAGCACAAGGTCTTAAATCCGTGGCACTGTGTCCGGTCAGAGTGTACCAGCAGGAAAGACATGGCTGACGGCTTTAACCGAACTGAGATTTACTCTGTGTATTAATTAGCATGTTGCGTTCTTGTACTCGCTACATTAAGTGTGTAATTGTGTTAACATTGTCAGGTATCTCGACATGCGGAATTTCCAGTGTGCATTGCTGCAGTCTTTTCACCCCTCAGTGGTCGCTATTGTACGGAACGATATTCAGTCGCCGAGACGCTTAGGGGCGTGATGGTTAGCATGTCCACCTCGCAGCAAGAAGGCCTGCGTTCGATTCCCGGACTCGGGTGTTTCGTTGCGGAGTTTGCATGTTCTCCGCGTGGGTTTCCACCGGCTACTCCTCCCACAGTCCAAAAACGTGCACACTAGGCTAATTGGCTGTTCCAAATCACCCCTAGGTGTGAGAATGAGTGTAAATGGTTGCGATGCCCTGGCGAGCTGTCCAGGGTGTGCCCTGCCTTCGGCCAGAGTAGGCTGAGATGGGCGCCGGCATCCCTGTGGGTGGGGTACACCCTGGACAGCTCTCCAGGCCATTGCAGGGAATCACACATCTAGGGGCAATAGGGAACAAATGAAGGGAGGAAACCGTACTACCCGGAGGAAACCCACACAGGCATGGCGGGGGTCCATTAAGATCAAACACCCTCAGACTCAAAACCAGCCTGAGATTTGAATCCAGGACCTCAGTAGGAGGTCAGGATAGCATGAAAAGATATTATGTTAATATGAGAAGTTTGACGCTATAACGAAAAATTTTTGACGTTATAACGTATTTTACTTGACTGGCAGCAAAAAGCTACTGTAGTTATCCTCACTGACTCATTTGCCACTTAATCCCATTAGGGCCACCGTGAGGCTGGAGCCTATCCTTAGGGCCTGTACCGGGCGAAGGCGTGGTACACCCTGAACAGCTCGATAGACCATCGCATGGACAACACACACTCACTCACACCTAGAGGTGAGTTGGAGTAGCCGATTAGCCTAATGTTCATGTCTTTGGACTGTGCGAGAAAACTGAAGGACCTGAAGGAAACCCACGCGAGCACAGGGTCCATTCCAGGACCGTCTTGTAGTGAGGTGGATGTGCTAACCACTACACAACCATAAACTGAATAAATATTAAATTGAAATACTTTTCTGCAAGTGATTTCAAGAAACGATTACGCCAAAAAAAGATTACGTCAAGGAACGATTACGTCGACAGTATATTAACGTTGCAAATTTTCTTTCCCCTACGTCACGTTTCTCAAAGCAGCGTCTGACTCCGCGTTGATGTAAAAGCTAAATTTGTGATAATATCCCAGTCTGTCACTGAAATGTGTTTCGAAAGCTCCGTTTTGGACGTGTTAAACATTTTCCGGCTTCACGAGTAGTTTCAGTCACGTGACCCCGAAAATCTACGACTTGATTTCTCCAAACGAATGGCGAGAAAAAGAACGCGCTTCTTCTTTTTAAACATCCAGCTCCATTTTAATATCTAGCTGATGAACATTCTGCCTGTTTATCATTCAGTATCTCTTTATGAAATAATCATTTCATGAGGAACGCGGTCCTGGCGTGATTCAGTGCGCTAATTAAATCCGGATTGAAAACGCAGAGGTGGAGTGCAGCGGCGATGGTTTCTAATACGGAGTGAATTAAAAACGCGGCTCATGATATTAGATCTCTCCTTCGGTGATTTTCAAAATAACAATAACACTTTTCTTAATGCTGTTTGCGTTTGGATTAATTGGGGAAGTGAGCATTAAAACTAGTTTATTACCCATAATCCTTCAGTCCCAGCCAGTGTCACAGTTGCTCTTATCTACAGTCCGGGCTTTCATACGTCTTAAAAGCCGCCTTTAAAAACACTGAAGTGCAATAAATGAAGGAATTTAAACTTGGCTGTATCTGAATTATTAGGTCTTTAGATGATAAAGTGTTCAAGACAGTAAAAATTTTATCATCATGTCCTCATGGAACACCTTTAAAGAGCTGCACTTGAGGAATAGAGCTTCACTGTTATTACCGCCAGTGATTACATCATAAACCAGCATCTTATCCAGACGAGAGCAAAAGTTTGAAGATGGTTAAAAATAATTACTGATATTAAAATCAGTTCCGAAATTTCCGGTGAAACATTCCCAAAGTAGAATTAAGAACATTCTACCACTCGCTCACTCACTCATTTGCTGAACCGCTTTATCCTACTAGGGCTGCAGGGAGGCTGGCGCCTATCTCAGCCAACACTGGGTGCTGGTTGTGGGGCCGGTGACGTAGTGGTAAGGGTGCTGGGCTCATGATTGAGAGGTCATGGTTTCAAATCCCTCTGATGGGCGGACTGGCTGTTCAGGGTGTACCTCGCCTTCTTGCACTGCCGGTTAAGATAGGCACAAGCCTCCTTACGACACTGGTAGGATTATGTGGTTCGGCAAATGAATGAGAATGACTGTAAATTCGAGTGGCACCGATGCCGGTGAGTTTCTGTAAAGTGTTTATCCTGTCTGCTACTCAGAGTCACTCAGACGTGACTTTTGCCTTCTATAGGGAGAGAAAGAAAGAAAGAAAATATGCCAGTTTGGTCCAGGGGAAGGAAGTGAAAGTGGCCAAACCTCAAAACACATTACAGCTGAAAATTAAAGGAGAAGCGATAAATCTCCAATTGCTGAGATGTGACTGCAATCATTTCGATTCCCACAGAGCAAGTCAATACAGAGCCACTAAAGAGCCACACTGTTCTGTAAAGTTAAGAGGAAAGTGTGTGAGTTCATGCAAAAGGATCGTTTTGGTCATCTTTAGATTGTGAAAAATGAAAAATGGTGTGTTTAAAACAATTTTTAAATGATGTTGCATGAGTGAAATAACTTCAGGTTACGTCACCGTGCATAAACCCTGACTCTTCGATATCTCAGCTGTCCAGACGTCTAGAGGACGTTCATTCCACCATCGCGGTGCCAGAACAGAGAAAAGTTACGATGCGTGTTTTCTTTGTCCCTTGGTAGAAGGATGGACCAGCAGTGCTAGAGGATCGGAGAGAACATAGTCCAGGTCCATTTTTGGCTTTGTAGTCAAGCATTAGTGTTTGGAATCTAATGCGAGCAGCTACAGGAAGCCAACAGATAGAGTGTAGCAGAGAAGTGGTGTGGGAGAACTTTGGAAGTTTGAAAACAAGCCGTGCAGCCGCATTCTGGAACAGCTGTAGTATAGTTTTGAAGATAAAGTATATCCACATTTTTGTAGAAATAATTTCATTCATAATTCTGTTTGAATTGCTGTACTGAGCATCTAAGATTGATTTGATACTCTTCATGGGTGATGACATATTTAAATATCTGGAAGTCAGCTCTAGGAGGCGGCACGGTGGCGTAGTGGTTAGCACGTCCGCCTCACAGCAAGAAGGTCCTGGGTTCGATACCCAGCTCGGGCGT
>JBCNYG010000004.1:2564220-2575724 GCA_039654305.1 Porochilus rendahli | reverse complement strand
TTCCTTCTTTCTTTCCTTCTTTCTTTCCTTCTTTCTTTCCTTCCTTCTTTCTTTCTTTCTTTCTTTCTTTCTTTCCTTCTTTCTTTCTTTCTTTCTTTCTAACTGCCACACATTCCTTCCCCCTCGAACCTGCTGTGCTTGTCGCTCCGGCAGAGTTGATGCGAGCACGGCTGGGGAGAGATCTGCGTCTTGAAAGCATCTCTGAGAGAGTCGAAGTCCACAGAGAGACAGGATGGAGAGGAATGAAAGAGAACACACTAATGCAATTGTGCATTAAAGTCCCACAGCCTCCATCACGGCTTTGTAGCTCAGGGTGCTGAATTCTCACCGTAAATGTACAGAGGGTTTGTTTATTTATTTATTTATTTTTGAGAGAAGAGCGATGATGAAAGATTTAGAGGCCACCGGAGTCGTGTAGATTTAAGGTCTTGAGTTCGAAGCTGGCAGAAAGTTTGAGTTTGGCTGGAAGTCCAAAGTCGCACCTTGTTTTCTTACGTGTGGAAGTGCGTCGCTGGGCAAACGCAAAACGACTTCATCAAAAAGAGTAAAACAAAACCAGGAGTAACACCAGGGCTTTCTGGACTTCTGTAAATCTGACTCACTCACTCATTTACTGAACTTTAATCCTACTAGGCTCATGGGGGGGCTGAAGCCTATCTCAGCCAGCACTGGGCGAGGGTGGGGTGCACTCTAAACAGCACACCATGCCATCAGGGGGCCAACACACACACACACACACACAACCACTAACACTCACACCTAGGGGTGATTTCCAACAGCCAGTTAGCCTTATGTGCATGTCTTTGGACTGTGGGAGGAAACCGGAGTACCCCGGGGAAACCCACCCAAGCACGGGGAGAACATACAAACTCCACACAGAAACACCCTCGCCGAGCCCAGAACCAGAACCCAAGACCTTCTTGCTGTTGGGAAGACGACTCCGCCCAGAATTGCCTTATTCGTTTCCTCCGGGTACTCCGGTTTCCTCCTACACTTCAAAGACATGCACATTCGGATAACTGGCTGCCCCTAGGTGTGAGTGTGTGTGTGTGAATGGTCGTGTGTGTGTTGTCCTTCTATGGATTGGTGAGCTGTTTTGGGTGCGCCCTGCCTTTGCCCAGAGTCGGCTGAGATAGGTTCCAGCCTCGCTTCCACGCCACTCTAATAGTAAGCGGATCGGTGAATGGAAAAAAGATAACAAAAGACAAATAATGATCATAGTACGATTTAAATATTGCTTCGGAACACTAATTCGCCGCTCCTGAATGGCGCATTGAGATCCCCGGTTCAAATCCAAGTCGGAGTCCAACATGGAGTCCATGGGAGCTCATCGGCCCAGCTCTCACAGGAGGGTGGGATGGCAAAAGGATACGATCAATTCCCTGTCACTTACAGCGGTTACCAGCCAATCATGGGCGGCTGTGAGTCCATTACGGATACGGGGGCGGATATCGCGTGTTAGGTCGCCCCCCAAATACGCATCTCATGTCACGAAGGAAACGTGCATCGTATGACGGGTGGGAATTGGATACGACAAGTCAGGGTGAGAACCACTAAAATTAATACATTTTTTTTCCTGTAATACGTCTTCATTTTAGGCATTTGTTGGAATATTATCAGATCTAGTAGTTAATGAAACTTACTCACACTGCCCTTTAACCCTTTAGGGCATGTAACAAAGGGTAGATGGAGGAGAAATGTTGCTTTTGGGGAAATAAAAGTTTTCCCTTCGAATTTCCAGCTCTTCCTTCAGGAGTGTCCGCATGGCCCCTTTATGGTGCTTAGTTCCCGATTTTACGCTCGTTGCCTCACAGAACGACACAAAGGTGCCATTTGAGGGACGAATCGGCGCATCGTTGTCTCCCAGCTCCATTCTCTTCCTAGATGGGACGTCAGCGAGAAACCCGCAGCTCCTCGATTAAAACTGACCACCATGGACTGCCCTGATGGAGATTCATGCTGGTTGATTTCATTACTATAGATCCTGAGATTTATTTATTTATTTATTTTTAGCTTAGGATGGTTTGCCGTGTGTGTACGTCTTCATCACGGTTAACCTTTATTATAGTATATTGTACATCATACTGACATTAGGGATGGGTTTTTAATGCAGTCTAAATGTTAATCACGCACTTTCGCATGCATGCCTAACACTGCGGATCTCTCACGTGCCCTGAGTGTCGATGAAATAATGCACTGATGAACGACACGCGCTGAAATGTGCATCTGCTGAGCTCATGCTGACTACACACAGCACTCTATTCTCCATGCTTTGGGATCTTGATGTCACGGTGGCTGCATGCAGGTAAATTAGCACCGCAGAAAGTGATGGTCTGCTAATGCTGACAGCTCTGGGGAGGCACAGAGCTTGGCCCTTAATTATCTGGCTTTAACCATGCATTGCAGATGGTTCTTTAAGACAAGCGAGCCGACTGCGGCGCACTCCAGAGCTCGCCCTTTGGGCTTGGGTCCGGCTGAGATTGTGCGTTTGTCTATATGACGTTAGGCGTGTCGATTTTTCAGTAAAAGGATGCCAGGTGGTTTTCACGGCGACCGGGTCAATAAATCTTAGCAAGAGCTGATGGTGAATAAATTACAGTGTCAAGGCAGTAATTATGGATGGAGAGCCACTGTGGGGAAATTACCGCATGGCTGCCTGCTTAACGAAGTCTGCTGTTAAAGTACGCCGTATTCTAAACATACTCTAACAACAGTCTTCAGTTCAAAAAGCCACATTATCACTGGCACTGTTTGTTTTTTTTTTTTCATTTTTGAAACCTCTCAATTTCTTGTCAGGGCGGCACGGCGGTTTAACGCTAGGCATGTCTGCGTCATAACCAGAAGCTCCCAGGTTTGCGTTCCGGGATGTGTGGAGTTTGTATGTTCTCCCCGTGCTTGCGTAGGTTTCCTCCGGGTACTCCAGTTTCCTCCCGCAGTCCAAAAACATGCACATTAGTCCAACTGGCGTTTCCAAATCGACCCTAGGTGTGAGTGTGAGTGAATGGTCGCATGTGTTGCCCTGCGATGGTCTGGCATGCTCTTCAGGGTGTACCCTTCCTTCGCTCAGTGTCGGCTGAGATAGGCTCCAGCCTCCTCGTGACCCTAATATAAGGGTGAAGCGGTTTCTCAAATGAGACAATGAATTTCTTGTCCTGAGTACAAGGGCTTTTTCAGTAAATGTTTTTTTTTTTGTTGAAAATGTAGCATCAGGCATTTGTCGCAAAGCTGCAAATTTCTCCACGGAACCTTCACGTGATCCCTCAGAGATCCGGTGAAAAGAAACCGGAGTACCTGGTGGAAACTCACCCAAGCACGAGGTGAACATGCAAACCCCACCCAGAAAGCGGCTAAGCCCGGGACTCGAACCCAGGGGGCTGCAAGGCGGACGTGCTAACCACTACGCCGCCGTGCTGCTTCTACTGAGGAACCAAAGTGGGCAGGCTGTAACGCTTAAACGTACCGCTGTCTTTTCCACTGAAGTTTTGGAGAGTTGCTGTAGGAATATGTGCTCATTCAACTACAAGAGTATTAGTGAGGTCTCTAATGTTTGGCAGGAAGTTCTGGGGTGCTGTTAGCGTTCCAGTTCATCCTAAAGGAGTTCAGTGGGGTTGAGATCGGGGCTCTCGAGTTCTTCGAGCCAGGTCCGCATGGACCTTGGATCGTGTACCAGCTTGTGAAGAGGTTAGGGCTGAGACACTTAAAACTATTCAATTCAATAACAATCTATTCAATCGCGTGCTTCCAAGTTTATGACAGCTAGTTAAGAAAGATCCGCGGATAGTCTGGCGTTCACTTACTTTTGCCAGTTATTGTTTCTGAGCATTGCTTGGTTGCATGAATCCTAATCAACACATCTACAAAAAAAAAATCTTTGTTTGACCTTTCAAGGTCACTCAAGGTCACTCAAGGTCGAAGGTATTTGTCTCATTTGAAAGTGCATATGTGGTTTCCTATTAGTGGTCCATATCTACTGGCACTTGGTTCAAAGTTTTAAGTTCTGTCTCCAAAACTTGGTGACCTTGCTCTGACCTTCACCTTTGACCTTGGCTGTCGAAAATCAGGCTACGTCTGGAACTTAGGCAGGGTACTGTCCCCAACAAGTTTGGGTAAAATCTATACACTGGTGTGGACAGGATTTTGTTCACTAACAAAAAAAAAAAAGTTTTTAAAAAATTAGGCACTTTTTTTTTAAATTGTAGAATTTTCTTTCAAGTAGAACCCAGGTCCAGCTTCTTTATTGGTGAAACTTTCCGAATTGTAACCTTTGTAAGCTATGTATGTTTGTATAAGCCTAATTAGCGAGAGCCGTTACCCTCCAAGTTCATGCCTTGTGTTGAATTTAGACAGAGGTCATAATTAGTCCTGATGGAAGGTTATGCCTGCACTGCGTTCCTGTTCCCGGCAACATCACATCACTCGATGTGCGTCGGCTGCAGAATTAATGCCTTGTGCACTTATCTGGCTGAGTCATTTCCACCGAGCTGTTTGGTATCTTCATTACTGAGGAGATTGTTTCCTTTCGCAGGCAGTAATTCTAATGTTTTTAAAGGTGTCTCCGGTCATAACGATTCCTTTCGGACTAGTTGGGTTTGCTTTAAGGAAGCCCTACCCCTGGGGTGACCTTTATTTTCACATTATGATAACACCCTGTCTGTAAGTAAAGTAGTAGTAAGTAAACCATACTCAGTAAAGGAATGCTTCTCGTTTTATTAAACGCTTTACTATGTACTTCATGGTATAATAACAAAATAATAAACATGAATTTTATAGTTTATTTTATCATTTTTAAAGCGTGATGACGATGCTGTCAACTACTCTAAGTTTCCATGAGAGTCTGAGTTTCGATTCAGGCATTATCCACTTGGGATAATGTTTTTTTAATTGCCAAGTAGAAGACCAATCAGATCGCACAGTTCCTGTGTAGTATATACTAATGTATTGTATTTTTTCCAGGAGTTTTAAATTCAATATTTTTACACGACAATAATAACAATAATAGCGGCGGCGCGGTGGCGCAGTGGTTAGCACGTCCGCCTCACAGCAAAAAGGCCTGGGTTCAATCCCCGGGCTCGGCTCGGGCGTTTCTGTGCGGAGTTTGCATGTTCTTCCCGCGCTGTCATGGGAAAGAAAAATAATAATTTGCGAATCTTAGAGCAGCTAATTAGCCTCACTGGACTATTAAAATGCAAATACAATGATATTGTTTACGAAAATCATCTTGGATGTAGAAATACTAAACAATCTTTTATACATATTCAAACACTCACACTTCCACTCACACCTAGGGGCAATTCGGAACAGCCATGCATGTCTTTGGACTTTGAGAAGAAACTGGAGTACCCTGTAAAAATCACAAGATTGCAAGCATGGAAAAAATATGCAAAACTCCACAAAGAAATGGCCTCGCCAAGCCCCGGAGCGTTTTTGCCGTGAGGCGGACGTGCTAACCACTGCGCAACCTTGCCGCCTGATATACATCGACATTAAATAAAGCAGTACGTACCAGACCACAGAGAGCTGTAAAAAATACTTCCAATCAAGTTTTGATTCTTCGGAGTATCGTTAAACTTCCTAATAATTTCTTTTGCCTCAGTAAAAATCAGCAGAGTTGAACAAACAACATTAGAGGCTGATGAACTCATACAGGTGACGCTGGGGACGAGTTGAACCCTATAGGTGGTGATTTATAAAGAGAGATATTACTGCCTGGAATGGACAAAGCATTTCACCCATGAAGAAAGCAGCACTCGAGCAGATTATTATTAAATGAGATGGAAACCTGCCATGAAATGAAAAGCCGGAAGGATTGCGGCAATCTGCTTCTCCCTGTATGGGTCAAATCTGAAAACAGACGCTCTTCATGTTCTTCACGTTTACCAAAGCACATCAAAGGCTTAAAAACCATGCATTTGTCTTTTAACGGCCGTTTCCGTGGCCCTTTGACCTCACAGTGAAGAAGTGAGGAGCGTGCAGTATGCGCTGCTCCAGTTGGATTTGTTAGGGAATTACACACGTGCACATGTGTGAGCCTCCGGGATTGTTGATGCGGCGATGTTTCATGTAGCTTCAGCTTTAAGAGCGAGTGTGGTGAGGGAACGAGAACATTTCTGCCGTACGGGAAATGGATTATCACTGTGTGCCGTAGTCTGCTTGTGTATTCACTCGTAATATGGACTATTCTAAACAAACACTGCTTTAAAATACTTTACATCTTAAAGGCTTAAAGGTCTACTCGGTAGAGAATCCTGTTCCTTTAGGAAAAGAGGAATACAGCCTCTACTTTTATCCACCTAGCTGGTCGTCTGGGGTCTGTACGCCTCACAGTTGTAATTGGCTGTTGTGCATCGAGATTCATAACAGCCAATCAGCACCGTGATACCTAAAAGCCAGTCCGCATTGAAATGCATTACAGCCAATTACCGTTGTGAAGCATACAGTAATACCGTAATGCGTCACGATGCTGATTGGCTGTTATGCATCGTAATGCTGATTGGCTGTTATGCATTTCAATGCTGATTGGCTGTTATGCGTTTCAATGCTGATTGGCTGTTTGCATCGCAATGCTGATTGGCTGTTATGCATCGCAATGCTGATTGGCTGTTATACATCGCAATGCTGATTGGCTGTTATGCATTTCAATGCTGATTGGTTGTTATGTGTTTTAATGCCGATTGGCTGTTATGCATCGCAATGCTGATTGGCTGTTATGCATCGTAATGCCGATTGGCTGTTATGCATCGTAATGCCGATTGGCTGTTATGCATTGTAATGCTAATTGGCAGTTATGCATCGTAATGCTGATTGGCTGTTATGCATTGCAATGCTGATTGGCTGTTATGCATCGTAATGCTGATTGGCTGTTATGCATAGCAATGCTGATTGGCTGTTATGCATCGTAATGCTGATTGGCTGTTATGCATCGTAATGCTGATTGGCTGTTCACTCTGGCAGCAACTTGATGCTTGGTGCTCTGGAAATGTTTACTGAGACAAACATCAAAAAGATAATCAATTAGAAGAATATCCAGAGAACATGGCTTCAACTTTAAAAGAAGAAAAAGCTAAGAAGAGGAGTCAGTGTTCGCTGATGCTGAATACCAAGTTCAAGGACATAAATTAAAAACCAAAGTAGGATCATGGTAATGTAAATTTCACTGCTTTATGGTTTAACCAGCTGGACTCTTAAACCTCTCAGGCCCCATGTCTCAAAGCGACTCTTCATCCAGGAACAACCAAATAATACTCGGATCAAAACCTGGCACATCCCTATGATGGTACCGAGATCTTTCTGGAAGTATGTTATATAAAGGTGCAGATGGTGTTCAGTACAGAATAACAGGTGTCTTATCATGCAGTGTTTTCCGGCAAAAGCTTTTCAAGGTGTATTTGCTCCGAGGACTGCTTATAGTATCTGCATACAAATTGGGCATTTGTTTCAGATCGTTATTTAAAACAGCAAGGAAAAAAAAAAGCAATACAGACATCTGCATGGCCGTGTTCGAGCGGAGCGTGGTGGGCGACTGGATTTCAGAGGCATTCAATCAGGCTCGCAATCAATATCAACTCATCCTGAAACGTTTCAATCAGGAGCAATTTAGCCTATTGTGTGCTTTTATACCTGTACAAATCCTAAATGCGAAGGCTCGGAGAAAAGAAGCAGCGACGACTGGGCTGGAGAGGTGAAAGAACAAGTGTGAGAAAGAAATCCCACCTGCTTGGGAGAGATAAAAAGGTCCACGGCGTCAACAATAGGACTTTTGTGTCCTTGAGCAAAGCATTTAACTTGCAACCTGCTCGGTGAATATGTGGGAGAATGTCAGAGACGTATTTAACAACCAGTGGCATCCTAAATGAGAATAATAATAATAATAATCATCTTGTCGTGTAAATATGGCGGTGTAGAAAGCCGTTCAGAGGACGTGTCAGGAATTGAACACTGTTTAAACAAGCGTTTCCTCTGCTGATCGGTGCGCGTGAGGACGAAAAGCTGTTACACCTGAAGAGAGGGAAGGTGGGACTGAAGGAAAAGCTGCCTCGTTGCTTTTGTTCTACATTAATCTTTATATAAACTCTGTGTGAATGGAAAATATTTCGTAGGCCTGCTGGTTGTTGTGCAACAAGGGGAGTTGGATGTTGTTGAATAATCCCTATTCAAAAGCCACTTAATCGGAGATGAATAAATGTTTTAAACCTCTTTTTATGAGTTTTAGTATATATTACATGAAAACATAAAGAAAAGTAAGATAAAATAAAATCTTTATAGTTTATATTTACACATTTAAACAGTGACAGAGGAAGGCCAGGTGAACACGCACTCTTTAAATGTGTTTAAAGAACACACACCAACACAAGAAAACCAAACTAAAATGAACGGAATCAGTTGAGGTGGTTCGGGCATCTGATTAGAATGCCTCCTGGTTGCCTCCCTTTAGAAGCGTTCTGGTCATGTCCAACTAAAAGGAGGCCTGGGATCGCCTTGGGATCCCCAGGAGGAGCTACAGAGTGTTGCTGGGGAGAAGGATGTCTGGGTTTCTCTTCTAGACCCGTTGCGACCCAACCGCGGTTGAGCGGAGAAAAACGGATGGACGGGTGGATGGATCGATGTGCGTTTTCTATTTTAAAGTAAGATTTTGATGATATTGTCTGCACCTGGTGACCGTGACAATCTGCGAGTCCACTGGGGATATTTTTAAATTTTTTTAAATCCTGAGATATTGGACCGAACAGTTTACTCCGCTCCGTTGTAGTATAAACTACATAATATTCATCATTCATTCTTTTTCTGATCCACTTGATTGTAATTAGGGTTGCAGGATGGCTGGCGCCCATCTCAGCCGACCCCGGACGAGGGCGGGGTTCACCCAGGACAGCTCGGCAGGCCATCGCAGATCGGATATCTGTGATGATGCACGATAGATAGACGCTAATGTTTTCAGAGGTTTACAAACATTTACAAAGCAAACAATGGGAATGTTCTGCGACCCTTTCAGACCAGTAGGGGCATTTGTAGCCATGTTGCTAGCTTGAGGTAGATACTACACTGATAATACTATACACAGTAGATTTTGGTATGGCACGGTGGCAGAGTGGTTAGCGCGTCTGCCCCACGGCAAGAAGGTCCTGGGTTCGAGTCCTGGGCTCAAGCGTTTCTGTGTGGAGTTTGCACGTTCTCGCTGTGCTTGCGTGGATTTCCTCTGGGTACTCTGGTTTCCTTCCACGGTCCAAATACATGCCCATTAGGCGAACTGGCTGTTCCAGATTGCAGGTGAGTGTGAACGGTTTTGTGTGTGTTGGCCCTGCAGTGGACCGGTGAGCTGTCCTGAGGTGTACCCCGCCTTCGCAGAGTGAATAGTTGTTTCATGCTAACATCGAGCTAAGGCTTAATTTTTAGTCACGACCACCCAGGAAATTTCTCCACCACATCAACAGAGGGCGCCCTCAAACAACTTTTAGGCCACTTTGGGGGTTAACGTCGTTTCCTGTCCCATCTTGTATAATGGACTCTGTGTAAGTTTTGGGTGCATTGTCTGTTCTTAGTGTCACGTCATGCTAACTTTATCACGTCGGCTACGCCGCCGAAACCCAGAGAAGAAAATGAAACTCGTAGGTTTGAGCACTTTTTATAGCGACATTAATGGCAATTAGGTTTAAGATGCTGACAGTATCTCAGCATCGCATCCTTGTTGATTGCTGTCCTCTAAAGGAATGCTGTGTTGTGTTATTAATCCTTTGCATAATTTGTTTTCTGTCACATACATGTGCAGGCGCCAATACTATGACCACGCTACTGGTTTATTAACTTATCATGCAAATTAGAGTCCCAGTGCTTCTCAAAAAGAGTACTTAAGTGCACGTCGCTACTCCGTTCAGCCGAGCCTGCTGTGGGGTGAGCTGAGGTGATTTATTACCACGGTAACATGGAAGATGGATTCATTTCTTGGTGTTCAGAGCCGAGAGCCAGCAGAGCTAAGCAGAGGGGTTAAAACGTCTGACTAAGCCATTTTCATGGTATGGATATGGCTCGGACGTCATGTTGAAAGTCTTGTAATTACTAGTTTCCAACTTGTACAAATTTCATGTCAACCATCGAGTCGCAGTTCGGAAAACTTTCTGATGGCCACGGTATCTCTGACCAAGCAGGAAAAAAGAGTCATGTCTGTTGACAACTTGGACAACTGAAATTACTAGAAAAGAAAAAGATAGTTTTGAAGAAAAGTCATGTTTCTCTTGGCTGGGGAGCATTACGTACATTAAAGTTCAGAAAATCGAATTTTTGACAGAAGCTCCTGTCGTTGTTTAATAGTGTTCAGCGTTCAACTTTCCATCACGGATCCAACATTGGATCCAACATTGAGTTTCCCACTTTGCTATTAAGCCTCTGCTGTTAAAATGGCTAATGCGTTGTTACTTACCTTCATTTGTAGAAAATTTTACTAATATCCTGCTTTTGTGCGCTGAACAAAACATGCAGGACTAACTTGGCTTATTCCGGCAGTTTACGCTATTCACATGTGACCTCGGGTGCATTGAACGCCATTTTGGCTTGAAGCTGTTTTTGTAGAAACGCAGCAGGGAATGAACGGTTTTTGTATCCGACCAAACCAGGAAATAGTGCATTATAGTAAGTTCTTTTGGCTTCCTGTGTATAAATATAGTCATTCGGCATCACAGGTAACTTTTCAAGCTGAGAAAAAGAATCACCTCATATGAGGTAGCTTAATATTAAGTTTATTTAATAATTTATGAGCAACGGTGATTCCGAGAAGAAATGTGGTAGCTACTCAATACTGTAACACAAAAGTGTAAGGCGCTGAAAATAGGCCAAGGGAGTAGGAGAAACTGATGGAAATAGCTGAGGGAGTAGCGGAAACTGCCGGAAATAGCCGAAGGAGTAGCGGAAACTGCCGGAAATAGCCGAAGAAGTAGCGGAAACTGCCGGAAATAGCCGAGGGAGTAGCGGAAACTTCTGCAAGTAGCTGACGAAGTAGCAGAAACTTCTGGAAAAAGCCGAGGGAGTAGCAGAAACTTCTGTTTTTTAGTATATACTACATGGAAATGCAGTGATGGTACCCCCCCCTGAAAAAAAACAAACAAACAAACAAACAAAAAAATCCCTCACATTTCAAAGTTAAATTAAAAAATTTTTTTACACATACTTTTATTTTGACACACTATACTCTGCACTCAAATCTCAAGTGAACTCACACACCTGTGATGTCATTCTACAGGAAACCCTTACAGGTGACCGCACCTCTGTCTTTCTCCAACCCCAGGACTCTAGGGGTCAGTTTTGTAGTTCAGATTCGGGCACGTTTGCATTGTATTTTCGCCAGTGTTCTCAAATCTGCTCCTGATGGCATGATATAATAGCTTTAGTGTTTGAATTAGATTTTAACTTGATGCCATGAATTTGCCCGATTAGACACCAGCATTCATTCATTCATTCATTTTCTGAACCGCTTATTCCTAATTAGGGTCGCGGGGAGGCTGGCGCCCATCTCAGCC
>JBCNYG010000004.1:2519753-2535661 GCA_039654305.1 Porochilus rendahli | reverse complement strand
TAGTAGTAGTAGTAGTAGTAGTAGTATTATTAGTATCATTATTAGTATTATTATTATTATTATTATTATTATTATTTTTATTATTACTCTCTCAGTATGACTTATCTCGTTATAATGTGATGGCTTAATAATCTCTTTATCTTGTGTAACATCATAGTCACATTATTTATCTTGCTGACTTAGCAACGCATAAGTATTTACATTTATAGCATTTTTTTTACAATTGAGCAATTATGAGTTAAGGGCCCTACTCAAGGGCCCAACAGTGGCATGAGACAACTAGGAGGTCAACTCCTCCTGAATGGGACTCGGGTTAATCACAGGTTGCCCTCCCAGTGTTTTCACTCGTACCCATTTTCACTGCTGGGTGCACAGACACACACTTGTGGCTGAAACCTCGCCCAGGGGTTTTAGCATGGAGGGGGTTTACATGGGATTCAAATTTATGACGTCTCAATCATCATCCCAGCACCCTGACCACTACACCACCAGTCCCAAGTTCTTATGAACTACTAGCTCATGATTATGACTTTATCTTAACATTATCTCATTATTTTGTTATGTTATTATATTTTCCTAACCTATTATTTTTGTTATGAAAGCACATTATTATGGGATGTAATAGTACCTTATAATATTAATAATAATAATAATAATTATTATTATTATTATTATTGTTATTATTATTATTAATATTATTATTATTATTATTGTTATTATTTCCTAATTAGTATGATTTACTAATTCATCATTGCTTAAAGCTTTTACTTTATTATAAATAAGTAAGTCATTATTATGACTTATTAGCTCATTATTTCAAGGTGACATCTTATTGTTTCCCTAACAACATGAATAAACTCATATTATAAAAGATCATACTTTAAAATAATTACGTTAGTAAGCTTGATAATTAGCCTGTTAGTGTGAGCGTGATTGGTTGTTTGAGTCTGCTTTAGACCTGTGATTGACCAGCGATCTGTTCTGGGTTTAACCCCGCCTCTCACCTGTAATCAGCTGTGATTGGTTCCAGTTTCTCCCACGACCCTGACAGAAAAGCGTTACAGATGATGGATGGATGGAATGGTAATCGGAATTTTTTTTATTATCTTATTTTTTTTTGGATAACATATTTCTTGTACTGTTCCACTTTTACTGAGAATCTAAATGGGTCATTTTGACCCCAACCAAAAGTTAGTCTTAAAAGGGTACGCCTGACTTTGTTATCATTTTTTTCTTTGTTTCTAGGTCAACCCAAAGCCTGTGGGACGTCTGGGTTCAGATCTCCTGCCTCGTTCCGACGCCGTTCGCTCAGAATAAAGGTCAGACGTGCCTTATGTTCCCTGTTCTCAGTAAAATAGTCTGTACTGAACGAGGACAAATTCATCCTACACACCTCCTAATGGCACCTTTACTACAATTCAGACGTTGCGCTCGCATCATCAAAGGGTGTGTAGGCCAATCAGTAGACGATGATGTCACAGAGTGTGTAGGCCATGTGATACATTGTTGGGACACCATGACAGAAATCATGACTAGAGACCGCAAGAGTTTTCCTTACGTCCTCACCCAGCATTCTGTTTCAGATCTCTAATTTGCACCTGCAGCCTCGTCCCTCTCGTTCCCGGCTTGCCACCCGTTCACCAGTGACGATGTAAACATGTTGGAAGGTGGGCGCAATGTTTTCCTGGTTCAAGTCTCAGGCGACACTGGGCGAAGCCGGGGTCCACCCTGACCAGCTCAGTGTCTCTGATTTAAAAGGGTCGCTGCGGGTTTGTCTCGACCAGCTTCGTATGTCAAACAGCCGTTTGTTTTCTCGGCCCTCCTGGTCAGCGTTACGATATTAGAGACGGAGTTTAAATTAACTCCGGTCGCAGGCTCTGTAAAAGCTCACCCACCGTCTATTAATACGGCTTGTCACCGAGTACATTACACACTTTTGTATAAAGTGATAATGAGGCTCGGGCCCAGCTGGCCTGTATTGTGTTCCTGCCCCAGCCTGTGCTCTGGGAATTTTTCTGATATAAGACTTTGTATCTCATTAAGCTTCTGTTTTTTCTCATTAAACTCTTCCTGAAACTGGTTGTAGGGGAAAGGATTCGGGGGTGATGGTACCATAGATAAACTAAACGAGAGACAGAATGAATAGATTAAATAGATATTGATTTCACTACTTAGTTCGGTAACACATTTGATTCATCTTAAATGTTTCACTTTTACGCGGATTTCCCGTTAATCACTTGTGCAAACCAAATCACATACTTACACTAACGATATTTGATTAAACACACCATCTGTAGCAGTTAATCACATTCATTCTCACGGAGATATTAAATTATAGCAGGGCTCCGTACTCTAGAAAATATGGTAATGCATCGACCTTATTTCTCGCAGAGCCTACGACCCTGTCTGTATGAGTCGCACGACTGATGCGCTGGGTCTGCGTGCTGACCTCTGGCCTCCAAATGTGGCATGATGGCACAGAAAGAAGGTCTGGGTTCGATTCCTGGGCTCGGTGTTTCTGTAACGAGTTCGCATGTTCGCCCCCCGCTCGGGTAGGTTTCTTCCGGGTACTCCGGTTTCCTCCCATAGCCTACCATGCGCATTAGGCTAACTGGCTGTTCCGAATTGACCCTAGGTGTGAGTGTGAGTGTGAGTGTGGACGGTTGTTTGCGTGTTGCCCTGTGATGGTGTGGCGTGCTGTTCCGGGGTGTACCCCGACTTTGCCCGGTGTCGGCTGAGATGGGCATCCAGCTGGCTGTGACTCTTAAAGGATTAAGTGGTTCTGCAAATGAGTGAGAGTGAGTGAGAGAGTTTGGGACATGGTGTTAAAGTGCTTGCTCTGTCATTCCCCTTCCAGCTCTCCATCCAGAACCTTGAGGTCTTGGAACAGCAGATGAAATGTGGAAGCTACAGATGGCAGGTTTTCACACGGGCCCCAGATTTGATCCTCTCTCGGGTGCCTTTATTTCTCAGTAAATAGCACAGCGGTTTTTAGAAAGGTCATATTGATGCCATTTACAAAAACCTTCTCAAGGCTGATGATGCTCAGCTGGGGCCGATTCTGCGTTTCATTCTCCAACGCCGAAGATTTGATATGTCGGGTTGTTCCACAGAACAGTTAACTCCATTGTTAGGATGGAAAGATACTGTGATGGATGTGTTGTAGCTCTTGGCTGTATCCCACTACTCTAATCAATGTTCCTTGAGCCTACATCTTTCAACCCGTGACCTGGAAATCGATTTCAGCCTGTCATCTTTAAGGGCATATCAATTCATCAAAGATAGATGTCACATTATTTTCTATTTTTATAGCAAGAAAGAGTTCCATTTCCTCCACCTGCTTTCCTGCTTTTTTCCTGACAGAGCTTTATCATTTAAATAAATAAAAAAAACAATTCATGAATACAACACCCCCTTCAGTCACATTGAAGCACAGACACCACACCTCTTTCATGGAGACTGAGGTGTACAAGCCACACCCCTTTCACTAAGACTGAAACACAGAGGCCACACCTCCTTATTAACTATGAGACACAAAGACCACACCCCCTTCACTTACATTGAAGCACAGACACCACACCTCTCTCACTGAGTCTGACGTGTACAAGTCACACCCCTTTCACTAAGACTGAAACACAGAGGCCACACCTCCTTATTAACTATGAGACACTGAGACCCGCCCCCTTTACTCACATTGAAGCACAAACACCACACCTCCCTCACTGAGACCAAGACACAGAGGCCACACCTCATTCATGGAGACTGAGGTGTAGAAGCCACACCCCTTTCACTACAACTAGAACAGAGGCCACTCCCCTTTCAGTTAGGTTGAAACACAGACACCACGCCTCCTTAAAGGAGACTAAGACAGACTGAGACACAGAAGCCACACCTCCTTCACTGACATTGAGGGACAAAGGCCACACCTCCTTCACCAGGATTAAGAAAGACTTAGACAGAAAGAGGCCACACCCCATTTATGGTAATGGCAGCTCTAGGCCACTCCTTCACTGAAACCTGGATACAGAGGCCACTCCTCTTTCACTTGGATTGAAAGATAGTGAGACCCGCCCTCTTTGAGTTGCACCATATAAAGGCACACCTCCACCATAAAGTTTTAGAAATATTCAAGAGGACCAGCAGACATTAAGACCACGCCTACTTGACTTGGACTGACAGACACAGAAGGCAGACCTTTTAGCTTTGACTGAAAGGCTAAAACCATGGCCGTTTTTGTTGTAACTGATGGGCTGCTCCACCTGCAATCAGTTTGTAAACAATATAACGCAGACCTATATGCAACAAATGTGTGTGTGGGTGAGAGGGTGTGTGTGACTCATTTCAGCTCTCATCTCCGACGGCTGCAAGGACATTCTGAGGGTTGATGAGTGCGCTCACCTTCTTTCCCGAATGTTACTTATATAAGCCTGTTTTTCACAGCGCGTTTCAAGGGCTCTGTTTGGATCAGTGTTCTCCGCAACGCAAAATAACCGAGCACCGCGTCTGAAGTATCAGTTGAGGTGTGAGATGGACGCTGTTTTCGCCGCCTCGAATGTGAAACTGTTAGCACCATCTGTCATCTGTTTCAGACCTGAGGGAACGGTGCGTGGGAAACAAAAAACAAAAAAACGGTACTTACTTCCAGTGCTCTAATGTCACATCTATTATTATAAGATACAGAATATTTAACTTCCTGTGCTGATCTGGAGGCGGTGGAATTTAGGTTATAATATAATATTTGCTCCACAGCAAGAGTTTGCACGTTCTCCCGGCGCTTGCGTAGGTTTCCTCCTGGTACTCCGGTTTCCTCCCCCAGTCCAAAATCGTACACGGTAAGCCTATTGGCTGTTCCAAATCACCTTTGGTGTGAGCGTGGCTCACTCTAAGAGTTGTATGTGTGTTGGCCTTGCGATGGTCTGACAAACTGTCCAGGGTGTACTCCGCTCTTGCCCAGAGTCGGCTGAGATAGGCACCAGCCTCCCCATGACCCCAATTAGGATTGAGCGACTTGAAAATTCAATAAATGATGATTTTTAAATCCCACATTGAGTGTTTTTGGTCATTGCTGTAAGTTTGTAGTATGTAGCATGTAAAGATATCCAGATTTTGTTCAGTAGCATCCTTTCCATTGTCCTGATGATTTAGGCAAATTTGTGACCTGTATGGAAAGACCCAGCGTCACCAGTCTTTAATTGCCTCCTCTATCTTAATTAACAGGCAATTATTTTCATATCAGTGGGGCTCATTTGATTCATTATTTGTAGCAAAACTGTTGATTGTGCTGCATAAGCTGTTTGTTAATAACTAACGCGCTTTATCAGAAGAAGGACCTACGGGCATCAGAGATCAGAGATAGAGATCAGAAATGTAAAGTATAGAGCGATGTATCTATATCGTATTAAAAAACAGTATTTTTGTTGGTATTTTGAATGATTTCGGAGCGACCCGGTCAAAAGACGGCACATGCAACCGCAGCCCGAAACAGGGTGTGGAAGAGCAGTACCAGCTTCCAGGCAAAGTCCAACCTCGACAAGTCACTGGTCATTTCCATTCTCCTCTATGGTTGTGAGATGTGGACACTTCCTGCCCACTTCTTGCTCCTCCAAATTCCTGAAAAAACTGCACCGTATCTCCTACAGGGGGCATAAGACCAGTGACGTTGTATGGACCAAAGACCGAAAGTGTCATCGGACCACCACAACCTCTTCTCGCTACTGTCAAGCGACGCAAGATGGCGTGGTCTGGCCGTTTCGCTCAGCATGACAGCCTCTGCAAGACGATCCTGCAAGGCACAGTCGAGGGTGGATGCAGGCAGGGACGGCAACGGAAGAGCTGGTTTGACGGAGATGACCAATTCCCCAAAGTCAAGGATCAGATGATGATGATGACGATGATGACGTGTGTGTTTTTCTTTTCATGAAATTTCCACCAGAGGCGGAGCTTTGGACAGGGAAGACTGATTTTGGAGATGATCCGGATCAAATTGGGAATTTATTAAAAGACTATTTAACATTGTCGGGCTTGGTGGTGGTTTGTGCTCTCTGTACATCCATGTGCATCCCGTCTATAAATTCTTAATAAAACCCAGATAACCCAGTGAGGCGATAATGCGGAGGCTCAGTGGTTAAAGCTCTGGGTTACTGGTCAGAAGGTTGATGGTTCAAGCTCCAGTACCACCAAGCTGCCCCTGTTGGGTCCTGGATCAAGACTCTTCTCCCTCAATTGCTCAGTTGTATAATTGGCTTATAAATGCAAGTCACTCTGGATAAGGCCGTCTGTCAAACGCCATAACGGTAAATGTAATGTTGATCATTGAGCTTCCCAGAGATGCTGTTATTGGAAAGTTTTCTGGCCAATCAGAATTGAGCATTAACCAGCGCTGTGGTATATTTTCTAATAATTAAAAAAATATTGTTTTGTATCTTTGGATCTTTGTGTGGTTTGTTTGGCTTTTCCAGTCGTGGGACTCGGACGTGCAATCGATCGCTTCAATGTTAGCTGTATTTTTTGATTTATAGACAGTTGATTGAGGTCAGGTCCGGTTCACTATACGACTGGAATTGAGGCAACATCCCTCGGTTCTTGAAAGAAAAGCTGTTAGCCGTGAGTCTTAAAAGAAAGCAGGATGTCTCTGTTCCTTTTCTTTCCTTTTACTCGTGTTTTCTCAGCCTTGTAACAAATGGAGCTACAGAAGATTGATCTTGGTACTTGGTACCATAGTTATGTTCTGGGAGACTCATCCACATCAATTCAGTTCAATCTCTGACGGGTGAAGCTCCTGCCTGGGAAAGACGACGAAAGATGACAAAACAAATGTAAACATCTTTATGTTTAGAATGTATTTTTATTTATTTATTTATTTTAACAAGTTTAGCACATATGGTACATTTATAGCTTAGAACATCAAATAATTTTTGGGATGCTGAGACACCATATGGCCCCGATTTCTCTTATAGTCTATTTGTGGTTATTATTATTATGTTTACAACCCATTTAGCAATAAAAACGATATGCGATATATAAAAATCCCTGAAACAATAAAACACTTCAATACATTGCAAGGCAGGTTTGGTTTTCTCAGCAGGAAGCAGTCTGTGAAACATATCCCATGATTCCCAGTCCATTAAATGATACTGCACTTTCTTGTCATGTTTCCCAGAAGGTAGAAATCGATATAAAAAAAAAAGTCATCAGTTATAGCTGCGATAATAATACGATGTGCAGAGAGACCAGTGTTTGCAACTGTATTTGTTTGATTTTCACTCTTCATCGTTCTCTTGCTCATTTGCTGAATGGCTTTCTCCTACTACGGTCATGGGGAGGCTGGAGTCTATTTCACCCAACACCGGGCGAAGGCACGGTACATGCGGAACAGTTCACCAGACCTTTGCATGGCCAACACACACACACACACACACATACCTAGGGGCAATTTGAACCAGCCAATTAGCCTAATATGCATGCCTTTTGGACTGTAGGAGGAAACAGGAGTACCAGAAGGAAACCCACGCAAGCACAGGGAGAGCTTGCGAACTCCACACAGAAACGCCCGAGCTCCTTTTTTTTTGTGACATCAAAATGGTTTGTGTCTACGATGGCCTGGCGAGCTGTCCAGGGTGTACCCTGCCCTCGCCCAGAGTCGGCTGAGATGGGACTTGGTGGAATCGTGATGATCTTGTGGGAACTTGGTGGAATCGTGATGATCTTGTGGGAACTTGGTGGATTTGTGATGATGTTGAGGGAACTTGGTGGATTTTTGCTTATCTTGAGGGAAGTTGGTGGAATCGTGATGATCTTGAGGGAACTTGGTGGAATCGTGATGATCTTGAGGGAACTTGGTGGAATCGTGGTGATCTTGAGGGAACTTGGTGAAATCGTGATGATCTTGATGGAACTTGGTGGAATCGTGATGATCTTGTGGGAACTTGGTGGAATCGTGATGATCTTGTGGGAACTTCGGTGGATTTTTGACTGTCATTTTGCTCATAAATCATGGATCTGTGTGCTTTTTTGAATCATGCCCCATAGTGTAAACCCAGGGTTATTAATATTTTCTTCTGCTACTGAAGAATGCTTTTATCTCTGTGAGTAGTTCTTGTGTCCCCATAACATTTTAGATTAGTTCTATTAAAGCTTGTGTCAGTTTCCAAACCCCTTCTCATCCATCATTAGAGCGCAAAAATCATCCCATGAAATCCTGGCTTTAGTCCTTACAACATTGGCAGACTGGTACTGAAAAAGTCACTCAGTATTTATTTATTGCAAAAGTGTGAGTGTTATTTTATTCTGGAGTAAATTAAATTACAACTAAGCGACAGCTTGCCAAAAGTAAAACTATCCATCATGCGAAAGTGGCGTCATGAGTATTTTCAGAATTCGACATTGATTTATTGGAGTACCACTGACAGAGTTCATAGGGAGAACATTCAAACTCCATACAGAAACACCCTCGCCAAGCGCGGGACTCAAGCCCAAGACCTTCTTATTGTGAGGCGGACGTGCTAACCAGGACGGTGGTGCAGTGGTTAGCACATCTGCCTCACAGCAAGAAGGTTCCAGGTTTAACTGCCGGGCTCAGGGCATTGCTGTGCGGAGTTTGTCCGGTTTCCTCCCACAATCCAAAAATATGCACAGTAGGCTAACTGGCTGTTCCAAATTACCCCTAGGTGAGTGTGAGTGAGAGTGTTGGCCCTGCGATGGTCTGGTGAGTTGTTTAGGGTGTACCCCGTCCTCGCCAAGAGTTGTCTCAGATAGGCACCGGCCTCCCTGCGGTTCTAAAAAGTGGCTTAGAAAATGAATGAATGAATGAATTCGCAAAATATAGTCCATCAACTGAACAATCAGTTTCATCCCAACTCAGTATTATCTGTTCAACAGTATATTTGTTGTTATATATTATACTCATATAATAGTTTTAACTGGTGTTATTATGAATTAAAATTAATAATTTTATTATTACTCAAAACAACAATGCTGCTTTTTCAGCAAAATAAGTCACAAATAGAACTGTCTTTCTCTCTCGCTAATTCCCTCTCTCTTATTCACACACACACACACACACACACACACACACACACACAGACACACAATAGGCCTTTTAGCTTGAGGCCTTTACTACCCAGAACACCACACATACTTTTACTTTAAACATCAAGGTCACTGGTACTCTATACTGCAGCAACAAACAACAAACAGAACAAACAGAAGGATAGTACATTCCCATAATGAGTAGAAATATTTGTAATAGCTTTTTCCCCACAAAAGCATAGCAAAGCTAGAAGGCCATTTGGAAATTAAACCTCCGCCAAAGGATGACAGTTGACAGTTGTCCATGTTCCACTTGTGGATACTGAATATTTCCCAAACTATCCAAATGATCCTGGTTCTACAAAAGAATACTAACAGGAAAAGGAAAACAATAGCTGTATTTAAGCACAAACGCACAAAACCTACCAATCCGATTTCTATGAAACTTGGTGGAAGGGTGCAGTATGGGCCAAGAAAGAAGCAAAGAAATTTTGAAATGGATCCGAACATATATAGAAACATGGGCCTTGCTCTTGTTTCAGAATGAATTTAACCACTAGAACCATTTTCATCCCATAACGTGCAGACTTGTAATGACACACATTCCAGCACAGTCATATCATTTAGTTTAAAGCTCAAAAAATACAAAGTCTGCAGGATCCCCTAAGTATAAGATGCTCGTTATCGTGTCAATGATTGACACTTGCTTAGGAAGTTCCACCTTTCTGACAGATCAACCAATCACTGAAAAGTTTCATCACTCCTCTTGTGAAAGTCAACACATAACGGATGAAGACGGCTCTAATGGTTAAAATCATCCTGAAACGAGAGCCAGGCTCATGCTTATATATCTGCTCCGATATACTTCAAAATCGAATGGCTTCTTCTGTGGTCCATGCGACAGTTTTACACCATGTTTCATGAAAATTGGATTGTCAGATTTGGTGCACTCGTGTTTACAAACAGATAAATAAAAATCTTATTCCCTTAATCTGTGGATGTTCTAGTAAAGACACTGACCCAGCGTGACTTTTTAATGCCGGAGGTAATACGTCCAAGTAAATAAGCTGCTAAAAATACAGATGTGCACAATCAGGGCCACAATTTGAAAACAATCAAGTCCTTTTTGTGATTAATCTACAAAATACAGCCGCTGTTTATTACTGAGCTAAAACTGGAATCGTTTTACGGCCAGTTAAGAATAAACTTGTATTTCACGGCCGTTAACTTTAAATGAAAATGGGACTTATATAACAATGCTGCAGTCCATAAAACTATATTCTGATTTGAAGTGGGTGTGGCCTAAACCTGATATAACAAATATAAATTGTAGCCTAATATGAACCACAGCAACTCAGGCCAGGCAGTTATTATTAGAAATTATTATTATTAATATTTTGATTGATTGATGGTGACACGGTAGTGCAGTGGTTAGCACGTCCGCTCACAGCAAAAAGCACTGGGTTTGATTGCTCAGACGTTTCTGTGTGCAGTTTGCATGTTCTCCCAGTGTGTGAGTGGGTTTCTTCACCAAATCTCAGGCCTAATGTTTTACACAAAGAACAGACAAACATGAAAAGTGATGTACCACTGAAGATCCTGCACAATTTTTTGACCCAAGTGGTGTTTATTACTCCATGATGCACCCACCACCATGTTTCGCAGCACTGAACAAGGTTTCTTGTTAACACACACTGCTTTTTATTTTTATTTATTTATCCAAGCAGCCCTCAGAAGATCATCCTAAAGGTGTTGTGGACAGATCCATCAGGTCTTTGCAAACAAATACATACATTTTGAGCCAGCAGTAGTAACGTACCACTGAGTGAATTCTAAGCATACGAATTTCAACAACTGTACGGCATTGTCTGGCTGATCGTAATCATGATGTTTATGATAGTATGGCTTTATATCTTTGTTCTCATCTATGTTAGAATCGGAACTGATTGAATTTGTGAAAGGTCCACAGTCCTGCTGCACTGAGCAAACAAACACACCACTGAACACATCACCATGGTAACATCTCTGCTTGTTCTGATGACAGTAAGAGAAGCTCGCTGCCTTTCCATGTCACCTGTGACCTCTAAGAATAATTCTGACCTCAATATTGTCTAGAACAATAACCTCAACCTGTAACGGTTTTTTTTAAACACCTCTATATACATACCACACAATCCAACTCAACAACCTTTACAATTATTCTGAAGGTCAGAGTAGTCATCCTCCACTTCACCTGATGTGCGTCACTCCTCACCCATTATCTAGGATATTTACAGATAACAGAAGGACGGTAGATTCCTTATTAAATGCATTCATGTAGCTTTAGCTTCGTGTGTCAGGACACGCCTTGAGCTGCTGCTTCTTTCATTTAATCCAGTGTAGTCTGAATGTAGGGGAAATCAGTCACATGATGATGCACTTACATTTACATTTATGGCATTTGTCAGACATCCTTAACCAGGTTGGTGGTAATGGGGCTTGAACCACTGACCTTCGGATCACCTATCCATGGCCTTAACCACTGATCCACCACTCATGCTTGTGGACTTCAGCTCTGTCTTTAATCTAATTCTGCTACAAGAAAGTAAGGACCCCAGTATCTTCCAGAAGATGTCTGACTTTCTACCAAACAGGAGACATTTGGTAACAGGAATACACCATTCCCAGGTAGTTTAAGTAAAGTTGAAGTACTGTGGTGTCTCTTGGTAATAAAAAGCATTAGTTTCCTCTTGAGTGCTAATGCCCCCTGCACCTTTTTTTTAATTCATATCCCTTCTTCTGTTACTCAACACTTGATCCCAGACTTTTCCACTTTCTACCAATCGCTGTTGCACCGCTAAGTCATCATGCGTGTTCTAGGTCGTCTCATTATTGATACTGTAAACAGATACTGAATTAAAAAAGGGGCAGTGGTGGCCCAGTGGTAGGGCGCTGGCGTACTGATCCGAAGCTCGGGGTTTCAAGTCCACTTTCACCGAGTTGTCACTGCTGCATCCCGTGCTCAAGATGCTGGTGATATTCATAAGACTACCCTTCCCCAATACCTCCCGGAAATCAACAACCAAGCAGTCAGTGGTCCCGACATCTCCAAATCCTCAAAAAGAAAATAAACCCAATGACTGTGATCAGGAAAACTCATCACTGACTCATCAAATAGATGCAGCAGAAAATGACCGTCTGCCATGTAATCACCGATCACCTACCGAGAGCCTTTTATCATCATCACTATCTGTGTGGTTCGGTTGAGTCTCTTCGTGCATCGGGGCCAGACTGCAGTGCACCTCAGAAACAACAACAAAACAACAGCAAAATAAGATCAGGTCAAAGAACCAAGCAGAGAAAATCCAAATGCAAACACTTGTAAAGGGGAGTTTAAATTCAGTGTCTGATTGCGAATGAGGAGAAATCAGCATAACCTTTTTAAATAATTTGCTGTGAATTTTCTGTTGTTTTTGATAACTGCACTGGGCTTATACAGCCACCTGAAAGCTTTTTCTGTCAGAAACTAATATCTCTAAATCTAATTTAATTCCGTTTGTTTTGTGACTGCAATTCGTTCTTCCTGCCTGTGGTGTGGGTTAGATGTGAGAAGAGAGGCCATATTGTACTATTTTTTTTTTTTGTTTTTATACCAGACATTTATATTCTTAAACCTTAAAATGATAATTCTAATGTTTTTAAATCAAATTTTAATTGTATTCCAATAAAATAAAAATGTCAGGCCAGAAACAGAATGCCTATAAACAGACCTTGTAGACATGTTCATTTCTAATCCTGTAATGAGCGATACAGTGGGGCTTGAAGGTTTGTGAATTCGTGAAAGTTTTTCGGCCCAAATATGACCTAAAGCATCATCGGAATTTCCTAAATTCCTAAAAGTAGATAATAAAAAAGAAGAACCAAATTAAAGAAATGAGAAAATATTAATTCCTTCGTTTTCTAAGCCGCTTAAGCCTATTAGGGTGGCGAGGAACACCCTACACAGCTCGCCAGGCCATCGCAGTATATACTGTATATATCACTGTTTTTTGCCGAATCACGTTTTCATCAGTTTATGAAAATTTAACATTTCAACTCCTTAGAAGAAAAAATGTGGACCAAAACCCAAATGATAAATATGCCCCTAAACGAGTCTTAAACACAACTACCATGCCTGGCTGCGTTAAAACAAAAGCCGGAAAAGTGTGCATGCCGTGATTTTTAACTGTGAGGCGTTGCCATTGTTGCGCAATCGCTCCTCGCATTTCACAATAAAATCCAGTTGGGGCCTCGTACTTATTCTACACCCCTCGTGTCTCTTTACATTTCCAGACTACAGTCAAGCTCAACTGCGTCTTCTTTCCCCTCTGATTCTGCCAAGTCCGTTCCATTGGCTGTGGTTTCAGTAGACAGTAAGTAGGGACAGTGGGAATCTCGTTCATCCATTCATGCTCGTCACTGATTAGATGACAGACAAATAGAAAGCATTTGGCTCCCTTGCTTAATTAAATGCAAATATCTCGGTTTGCAGGTTCCGGACATGGTCATGTTTAGAGTCCGGTTGCTTGACTTCTAGATGGGCTAGAGATTCACGTGAAGGCACTTCACCACACTCTTCATCACCGTGTGCCTCATTTTACCAAAACAAGTCACATATAACACAAAAGACTCCAGAAGAACCTCCAGAACAACCGAATCTGATTCTGCAAGACGCTCAGTAAAGCCAACAGCTCATTTCCATATAAAACCACACACGTTCTACCTTCATTCGTTTTCTGAGCCGCTTAATCCTAATTAGGGTCGTGGGGAGGCTGGCGCCCATCTCACCCGAGGGCAGAGTACACCCTGGACAGCAATTACGATATTTATTGCTTCGTAGTGTTCTTTTTTTCTATGTAAAAATGAATGAGTTAATTAAAAATGAATATATTTTCACAGGCTAATTGAACCGTTGGATGTTGATCCGTTTCATGCTCTGTTTCTTAATTATTTCATGGTAATTTAGGGAGATAAAATATCTGGAATTCATTCCAACATTTGAATTTGCTTTTGGCAGCTGGTTATCAGACGCTCAATATGTGTTCCAGAGACATGTTGATGCAAGTGAAGACGTGCCATCGTTATACTGCAAAAATAAATAAACACACTTATCAGAGTGACAACAAAAATGTTATAACGGGCCAAATCAACAATTTCTCAGGATTGGGGGTTTGGCGGAATGGTTGGGGGGGGGGGGGTTGTTGTTAATACAAGACTCGCGCTATTGTCCAAATACTTATGAACCTACGTGTATATAGGGTCAAAATTTAATACAGTACACTTAATATTTGTTAGAATGTCACTTAGCAAGTTCCACCTTAAATTGCCTAACACCCACATCCAAATATGGTCATCATGAAGGACATCCGGCATCATTTCCTGCTCCATAAAATCCCTCAAAGATATTGTCACTGTCTTAAATGACTCAGTTTGAAGGCATTAAAAGGCTGAAGCTACAAAACATATATGTATTTTGCAGACACTGATGGAATGTACTTAAAAAGTCTTCTACTAAAAAATGTCTCAAATAATGAGTCATTATTTTGAATTTTAGAATATGCCATGGACTGAATAGTAAAACTTCATATTCGTATGCTGGACGTGTGTTTGCATTTCTCAACAGTCCAGACTTCAGCTCGAGGGTGTTCTTAAGGAAATGCCGATGGTTTCCTCTTTATATGATTCCTGAATGAGCATTTCATAACCCTGCAGCTTCGATTCTCCCTCTGGACTGAACCAGGCCCACGTTACTGCACTTTGTTTTTTCATCTAATTGCTCCCAGTGCTTCCTAGATTTAATATATGCTCCTGAAGTATTGATTCCTCCTAAACATGCAGGAAGGGCAATATAAATAATTTGAAAAAAGGATTCAATTCAATGTAGAGACCTGGCAATATTTCTATTGGTACTGGTTGGCATGCTGGAGCAGACGTCTGAATGCTGACAGAGACTGACGCTATAGGCAAGTGGCAGTCTTCTAATTACTCGATATGGCTGTACACTGGAAATAAAATAAAATAGACCAAAGTTCTCCTGAGACACGGCAGGAAAAGCTGCTGCTGCAGAAAATCAAGCTCGGATAAGTGTTAAGATAAATATTTTTCCAGATGTTATTAATTATCTTCAACAAAAATTGATGCCGCTTTTTGAATAGTTCTTGCAGGCCAAGTAAAATTGGTGTTGTTGGAAAATAAGTTCCTGATAAATCAAGAATACTTTTCCTCAGTGATTTGTTTGACAAATAAGCACATACCTCATGCTAATAGCTTATAATAGCTTCCGATAAATATATTAATGTCGTCCCTACTATCGGTTGGAAGGAAGTAAATAAATAACATAAATCAAAGTGTCGCACGTACTGAACAATCGCAATCATCATAAAAATGACTCATACAGGCAGACGAAATAAATACAGGCGTTCATTTTAATCATTAAAAAGCCTCATGCTGTGGGGTGGACGTGTTAACTGCTACGCTACTGAACTGCCCTAAGATCAAATCTTCCCATGATATTCCCATGATCATCAAATCTGAGGTGCAGGTAACGCACGCAGCATGCATCAAAGAACAGGTACATAACAGGGCCAAAACAAACATTTGGAAAATTCCTAGAACAGTCTTTGTGCAAAACTTCTGCAAACTTTGTGCGATATTAGAAATGCACCTAAATTCTAGTTAACAAGTGTCCGTCTCTCGCCCACTCAGAAATCACTATTTGTTTTTATCATTTTTCTATTAATGCATGAAGTAAATTACACCGTCCAGCTTCACCGATTTTGAGTGCAGGTGTTGAACAGCCTGTCGGGCTTCTTTCTTTCTTTCTTTCCTTCTTTCTTTCCTTCTTTCTTTCCTTCTTTCTTTCC
>JBCNYG010000004.1:2400017-2412031 GCA_039654305.1 Porochilus rendahli | reverse complement strand
GCTGTCCAGGGTGTACCCCGCCCTCGCCCAGAGTCGGCCGAGATGGGCGCCAGCCTCCCCGCGACCCTAATTAGGAAAAAGCGGTTCAGAAAATAAATTAATGAAATGAATGGGTAACATCTGGACCGGGGAACATGGTGCTAATCCAAACTTTAGCTGTTGAAAAGTTAAATAAATGCCTGTAAATTCAAAATGAGCTACTAGCAGTGAGCTAATGCACTGATACTGCTTTTACCACATTGTGGAACTGCTAACAAGCTAAAAACAAATCTGATGTTATTGCAAACTGCTGCCGTTTAACAAACCAACTAAATTTATCTTGTAAATACCTGCTAACAAACTGCTGTTGTAGAGCTAGGGAACCTCAAGGGAGGCGTGAAATCAGTTCTAGAGATTGGCAATCATTAGCATGAAAAATGAATCACTTCTCTGAACGTTTGGTGTACGATCATATTTATGTCCATAAGCCCGAATATGTCAATTTTTACCTTCAAGGGCACTTTAAGTATAATATCTTTTTGGTATAATTTTTTTTTACTCACACCTGGTATTTATCCAAAACCATCTGGGGACCTGCTGATATAGACATCTGTTCATCATTTTGAAGCCAAAATTAAAAAAAACAGCAAAAAACTAAACTATGACATGTTATTTTTTAATTAATTAATTACATTTTTTTTTTTTTTTTTTGGTGGGTTTCATCTGCGGCTAAAGTAATCCTGTGAAAACGCCAACTAACTAATCACTGCCCTATGGTCTGCTGGGAAAGATCCAATCAGATGCTCCCCTGTCTCCTTGCTCATGCATACGTGACCCTACGGTGCACAAACCAGCAGTCGGAGCTCAGCCGCTGCGTGTTGAGGGGGGAACGTGGGTTTGGAAGGTCCTCTGAGTGCATGGAAGGGTTCAACCCTCCCACTGATAAAAACTTTTAATCATATTCTTATTGTATGGCCAACTTCACACGCATCTATTTAATGTCTTCGAAAGCCGCAAATTCGGTGCCATGGCAACAGAAAAATCCCGACTGAAGGACACGGAACGCAGATGAGGAAATTCTGAATAAACAAAGAGACAACGAAAGAAAGAGAAACAAATCTGAACATGCAAAAAACAACAAAACAAAAACAATACTGAACAAAAAATAAATGTCTAAAAAAAAAAAAAAAAAACGTGGTGCATGTCACCCGTCTATGAGTCAGTTTAGGATGTTGGGTGATGATCATTTTAACACAGCAGCGCCTCCACCGAAAACTGCTGCGTCATTTCTTCTGTTCTCTTCAGAAAGGATGAGAAATCAATCGGCGTTATTTACTCTCTTCATCTGCCTGTGGCAGTCTTTCTTTCCCCTTCTGAGCTTCATCCCACCCGGTTCACAGTATCTTCTTACACCAGTCTCTCTAAGAGAGCTACACTCTAAGACGGTACGTAAAGAAGGAGAATAAACCACGGTGTGATGTGGTACTGAAGGAAAACAATAAAAAAATAAATAAAAAATCAGGATGGTGTGATGTGAAGTTACAGCACCCTGATGGCAATTCTTTTTCTTTATCAGCACATCTTTAAACTCTTTAATTCCTCCTAAGTCAGAGATGTAAAATAAAGAAATAAAATTGACTAAAACTAAAAGCTCCCGAGAGCACAAACCTCTGCCAAGGCAGCACACTTCCCTCCCTATTTCATTTTTGATTTTTCACAACCCTAATCATGACCACGTTACCTTTTTTTTTCTATTTATTTGTTTGTTTATTTATTAAAATTGCCCAGATGCTGCAAAAGAATCCTTTAAAACGTGGGCGCCTGCTCCTGTTCGTGGTGAGCTGGCTTCCTGAAGACGTTCACCCCTTCCCTAATTATGCCCACCTGACCCGAAAGGAAGACTTGAAGTGATGCCTGGATTTTTCAGATTTTCACAGAGATGAGGATGGGTTCCTCTCAAGGTTTCTCGTTCGTGTCAACTGAGGTCCTTGCGACAGTTGGCGCAGGCTTGCTCATTAGGGATGTGTATGGTTTTTAAATTAAATAATTAAATGATTCCTTTTACTTCTTTTTATTATTATTATTATTAATAATAAATTCTATTGCATCCGAAGTCCTAGTAAGAACATGAAAATGACATTAACCCCTGACACTTTTCACCCCACCGCTGTTTTAGTGATGGATTAATTGCAGCCCTGCAGATCTACATGTAGCGCAATCTCGCAGTTCTGCAGCCGGAGATGACTGACGTGCGAGATGTGAATTCTTAACCACCTTTTTTCCCTTTTCTTTCTTTCTTCTCGATAAATGAAAAAAACGTCTGCGACTCACAAAGCCGTAGCATCAAATAGCCATTCGTGAATGGAACACCAACTGCGCGTCTGTTGATTTTCACACGTCACACTTTTGCTAGAAATTAGCGCTCAAGGCTTTTGCGTGAATGGGACTATAGATTTGTTTATCATTTACAGATCACCACGTGACCCGAGGCCCGATTTCTTAAAGCACACAAACAAAACAAAAATAAAACAATGAACTCACGGTCACATTTTTCACGGCATTCTGTTGAACTACTCGGATTTCAGAATTTCAGAATAATTATTATTGAAGCAGCTTTGTAAGGTGAATAATATCCAGTATCCTAAGATGGAGAACAAATCAGATCACACCACCTCCATGTGATGTGTACGTTTATACACATATGCTCATTGTTTGCGTGTACTTGTAAATAATTTTTGTTCATATTCAGAGTTTCCATCAAACATTCACAAAATTCTACAATGGGGGAAAAATGGGATTCTTTCTTTCTTTCTTTCTTTCTTTCTTTCTTTCTTTCTTTCCTTTCTCACTCTCTCTTTCTTTCTTTCTTTCTTTCTTTCTTTCTCACTCTCTCTTTCTTTCTTTCTTTCTTTCTCTCTTTCTTTCTCTCTCTCTCTTTCTTTCTTTCTCACTCTCACTCTCTCTTTAGCTCTTTCTCACTCTCTCTTTCGCTCTTTCTCACTCTCTCTCGCTCTTTCTCTCTCTCTCTCGCTCTTTCTCTCTCTCTCTTTCGCTCTTTCTCTCTTTTGCTCTTTCTCTCTCTCTCTTTTGCTCTTTCTCTCTTTCTCTCTTTCCCTCTCTCTCTCTCTCTCTCTCTCTCTCTCTCCCTTTCTCTCTTTTTTTCACTCTTTCTCTCTCCCTTTCTCTTTCTCTCTTTCTTTTTCTCTTTCTCTATAAAATGGTAAAAGGGGGATAAAAAGGATAACCTCTGCCATATATATAAACTTTCTTTACCGCAACAATTCTAAAATGTTAAGAAAGAAAAAAATGAGTAAAAAAAACCTCAACTTTCTTTGCTAGCTCTCACTTTTGTGTTGCTTTTTGCACTTCAAATAAAAAAACTAAAATCTATGTAAGTACAAATATTTGGGCAGCACGGCGCTGTGGTGAGCACATCCTCGGCGTTCGGAGTGATCTTCCCGTGCATGCTTGAGTTTACTCCGGGGAACTCCGGTTTCCTTCCACGGTCCAAAGACATGCATGATAGGCTAACTGGTTGTTCCAAATTGCCCCTAGGTGTGAATGTGGGTGTGAATGGTTGTGTTTAGTCCCCGCAATGGTCTGACGTTGGCTGAGTCGGCTGAGATAGGCTTACAGAAATGAGAAAATGAGAAAAAGTGAGTGAGTATTATTAGCGTATATAATTATCGGCGTATTGCAGGAGGTGTGTTATGCGTTACATTAACAGTATTTGTGATTTTAAAGTTTACTCTGCATGTAACCATCATATTTTGTTCACCATTAAGAAAAAACTTTAAAAAAGTTTCTTCTGTACTTTTATTTATTTATTTGTTTATTTTTATTTTGCATTATTAAACTTTTTTTTTTTTTTTTTTTTAGCATTTTCTGCCCTTTCTATTTTTTCTTTGATTTCTTTTCCTAGTACTTCAGTAGTTCTTTACATTAAACTTAAATTCTTTACTTTAAATTCTTTACTCTGCTGAATTTAGGATGAGGAGGGTTTATAAAGTCACTCCTTGCTGGATGGCGATGACGAACATCCGAAAAAGAGCACACCCGGGGGGATCATTGAAACAGCCGATCAGCCTAATGTGCATGTCCTGTGGGAGGAAACCGGAGTACCCGGAGGAAACCTACGCGAAGCTGGGAGAACATGCAGACTGTGAGATTGGATGTGTTAACCACTATTGCACTGCGCCGTCGTGTGTGTGTTGCCATTCCTATCCCCATCAGCACTGTACAGTTTTTCCCCAAAATTGCAACAAAAAGTAATTACCTTGCTGGTACCTGTTGGCATTTATTACCCTCGTAGGCATCGCGGTCTTGCCACGGGGCGAAAACCTAGCGCTGTACAGAGCGAAGTCTATCCTGCATGTGACTCTCCACAAAGGACTGGATATCAAAGTCCAGTAATTACCTCGGACATCAATAACTGGCTGCTTCTCTCACGCGTGCCATACACGCTACCTCCGACGGCGCTGTTCCCGGCGTGTACTACCGCTACACACTCTTAAATCATTCCTCTGATCTGTAATTACTCTATCAGGTGATTTGAAAGGAAATGACCGACATCCTCAGCGGCGACGTAAATCATGCTAACAGACCTGGGAGTGGTATTTTTTTTTCCTCCACGACGGTTGTTCGTTATATTAAAAGCGTTCTGATTGTACTCGCCCTGAACCGCCGCGTTTGATGATCACCGGAGAAGGAAAGTGTACGAGCCAGTTTTCTTTCTTTCTTTCTTTCTTTTTTTCGCCTGTCAGTTTGGAAATGTTGGAGCTGTGTCACTAAGAGTGTATGGTACTTAAATGAACCCTGACACGTGGAGCAGGTCCGAACGGCCTCGTGGGAAAGATCTGACAAGTAAAAGTATTAAACTTCGGCCGCGTTGAATGAATTGACCTTCAGATGCGCGTACGGAAATGTTACCTCGTGGCATTTTTCTGTTTTTCGGCCTGCAGACTGATCGCCAGCTGACTCTTCTACGTTATAAGTCCCGACAGTTTTGTAATCGTGTTTGTCACCCTGTATTTATCCGAGTTATTTTCTCGTTCTATACCGATTTAGTTCCAAATCTGTCTGTCTTTCTTTTTTCCTTCTTTCAGTGTCTCTTAGAGTCATACTGCTTGTTCCTGGTGCCTTTAACAATTAATTGAGTGCTTTCTCTGTGTCTCTCTTTCTCTCTCTCTGTCTATCTCGCTCTGTCTCTCTCTCTCTCTATCTATCTCTCTGTGTGTGTGTCTCTCTCTGTGTCTTTCTTTCTCTCTCTCTGTGTCTCTCTTTCTCTCTCTCCGTGTGTGTGACTCTCTCTCTCTCTGTGTCTCTCTCTTTCTCTCTCTCTGTCTATCTCTCTGTGTCTCTCTCTGTCTCTCTCTTTCTGTCTGTCTCTTTCTGACTCTCTCTCTCTCTCTCTCTCTCTCTCTCTCTCTCTCTCTTTGTGTCTCTCTCTTTGTGTCTCTCTCTTTGTGTCCCTCTCCCTGTGTCTCTCTCCCTGTCTCTCTCTCTGTGACTCTGTATCCCTCTGTCTCTCACTCACACACCTCTCTTTCACACACACAAACTGTACCTCTCTCTCCTTCTTTCTTCCTCTTTATCTTTCTCTGTCTCTCTCTCCCCCACTGCCTGTCTCCATCTCTCTCTTTGTTTCTCTCACTCACATGCTCTCTCTCCCTCTCTCATTTACTCACATGCTTTCTTGCTCTCTCTCTTCCTCTCTCACTCACTAACATGCTCTCTCTTCCTCTTTATCTTTCTCTCTCTCACTGTCTCCATCTCTCTCACCCCTTTTTATCACTCACATGCTCTCTCTGTCTTTTGATTTCTTTCTCTCTCTTTTCACTCAGTCTCTTTCTTTCTTGCAGCCCCCCCCTCCCCCACCGTACTTGGAGGTGACAGCAGGAGAACGCCCAACGGCAGACTCGATGAAAACATCCACTGCGGGAGGAGGACATGAGCAAGATGTTCAAACCCAAACCACCTCCTCGTCATGGACTCACTCCTCATCGCAGGTGCCTGAAGGGACAATCGCAGCCATTCAGAATCAGAATGCTTTATTGATCCCACAGGAAGTTGTGTGTTCACAGCCAATTACACTCGCTTTTATTCTCTCCAGCTGGACTACATTTGGTGCTTGGCAAAAGTCACCTTAATGTAATATATCTGCAAGAACCACATGGACAGTCAACACCGAAACCGATGGACTGTCCTTGATGATGATGATGATGATGATTACAGTATCAGCAATAGAACAAGATTAGCACTGGAAGCGAGTCTCATTATTATGGCCGTGTTCTACTGGGAGGTGGTCAGATGGTGAATATTCTAAAGCAATAAGCTGTTACGGAATCCGGCAGCGGTGGTGACGGCGGTGTTGGCATGGCTGCTCTGGCTCTTCTTGCAATATGTGAAAAACTTTAAGGACCTCCCTGACACACGTCAGCCTGGACCAATTCCTTTTATTCAGTATACCTTTAATTCAGTCTTATAATCTTGGGCCAGTGCCCTGATGAGATAATCGCTGCCATAATTGTCAAATTTGGCAAACTCTCAGTGTCTTCAGTTCTTTGGGGTGCGGCCAAAAATGGTTTCTAATCATAAAAATGTCTCGAAATAAGAGAATCGGTCTGTAGGTCAGGGAGCTAACCGGTCTGCACTGCACAGCTAGAGCGGAACACCTACTTCATTTATTTATTTATTTAACTTTACTTGTTTGTTTATTCATTTTGCTTTATTGCTATTTTTATATTCATTATTTGATTTGTGCATTTAAACATTTTAATAGATTTTTTTAATCCAATTTTAATTCATATTTATTAATTCATTAAAATTTTTTTACAAGACTAACTATATAACCGTATAAATTATTTAATGCATTTGTAATTGTTGTCTATTTTTTATTTAGGCTTTTATTTATCGACTTAACATTTTATAAATTTTTTATTTGTCTTTTAGAGACATTAGTTTTTTTACTTTATATAAACATTTTACTTGATTTTTTAATTTTTTTTATATTTACTCGTCTGTATATATTATTTACTAACATTATTTAATCTAATTCATATTTTTCCTTTTTCTATACAGTAATTTTTTTTGTTAATTTATTTTTGTTTTTCTTGATCGCATTTTCTTATTGTTTACAAAAATAGCTTGCCTTATTCATTTATGTAACTCACTTTTTGTTTTATATTATTTATATTACAGAAGTGTGTGTGTGTGTGTGTGTGTGTGTGTGTGTGTGTGTGTGTGTGTGTGTGTGTGTGTAAAACTGAATTATTAGGAAGTGGGATACAACCTGAGAAAATCACCATAATGACCCGAACAGCTCGGATCAGTCTGTGTCAGAGGTCCTTATCTTTTTGGATGTAGTGCACTTTGGCGGCGTCGCCTTTCATAAAATGCCCCGCGTGTCTTGGCAGGATGCAAACTCCTGTAAATTGAGATGCTGTGATGGGCGTTTGCAGTTAAACTCTGAGGGGGATTTGTGCAGCTTGTTGTTGTTGAATCTGGAAGCCTGGGCTTTAGAATCACTGCTTACTGAAAATGAGATAATGTTGTTGTTGTTGTTGTTGTTATTGTTGTTTAATTAGGGTACAGAATGAAATCAGCCTGCAGTCCTCTTGGCTTGTAAACAGTGGGTGGATAGAGATTGCGCGTCTGTCAGGGATCCATGCGCTTTTATTCGGATCTGTATTATAATAAGAAAAATATAACATGTATCCACCCCCATCCCAACCTACTGGATGCTAAACTATAATCTTCCTGCTTGTCAAACATCTCCCAAATCCTTCATCATGTCCAACCACATGTTTCTAGAGTCAGTGTTTTACTGAGGTTTTACGTATTTATAGGCAATTTTTGAATTTTTTATGTATTTATTTATTAATTTTTTTAAATTTATTTTTATTTATTTATTTAATTATTTTTTTAATTATTTAATTTATTTATTAATTATTTTTTTAAAGGGGGTATCATAATTTTAGCAGGCAACAGCCTGAATTGCCATCTCACATTTCTAAGGTCATGGGTTTCAATCCTGAGCCCCCCACTCACAAAATCTGTGTTGGCTTCATCTAGGTTCACTGGTTTCATCCAAACACCCTAAAACATGGCAGTAGTTGGATGGGCTAGTGAAATAGCCTGTAGAGGTCACTGAAGGTCTGTGTTTGTCTCAATGCTTAAGGTTCTGAATTACTAATCAGAAGGTTAGAAGTTCACATTTCAATACCACCAAGCTGCTGCTGTTTGGCCTTTGAGCAATAACCCTATTTACTCCGGGGGGAGGATCATGATGCTAACCCTGCACCCTGGCTCCATCTTCATAATAAGCTAAAATATGTCTCCTCTCTTCTGATTTTCTGAACCACGTTAATGGTCACGTCAGGTAACGGCAGCGTATATGCTGAACAGCTTGCCAGACCATCTAAGGGCAAAACAAACACAACCATTTACACCTGTAGAAAATCCAATGTCCAGTCATCTTTATCAGTATGTCTTTGGACTGTAGGAGGAAACTTGAGGCCCCAGAGGAAACCCACACAAGCACAGAAGAACACCCGAACTCCACACATGTGATGATTCATGAAGCTTAGTTAGAATTGCCTGAAAAAAGTAATAATAAATGAACAAATGAATAAGTTTTGGATTCAATTCGAGGTTTTCTCTGCCCGTAGTAAACAAAATGTCTTCAATGGGAGAACATGGAAATGTTTTACCTTGCCTCGCGAAGTCAGTTCTCCTAACGATGTCTACAACCTTGCTATGGGGCCCGTCAGGGATTGCAACTTCAAATCCTGGCCATGCCGCAGCTTTCCAAAGTCCAAAAAAATAAAAATAAAAAAATCTGGTTTGAAAAGGATGACATGACTTTCACCTGTATTCTATCAGAGAGTCACTAATTGTGGAAGAAGGCGCTTTCTACCAAGTGTGCATGCTACCCTGTGGCCATAATATTAGCAGCTATTCAAAAATGTCTCATGAGGAAACCCGAGCATGTCCCCCCTTCCCCCCGTCCCCCAGTGCTCAGTTTTCATTATGTATTTAAAGATATCTGTGTTTGTCCACCACAGCTGGGATAAAATAGTCAAAATTTGCCCATGTCCATTTTTTTCCAGAGCAACCAGACTTGTAGCCGAGTATCTACTGAGATGTGGTTTATCTAGTGCTGCACAGAATACAGGTAAGAGTTTCACACTTTTTCACACCGTTCAGATAAGTAGTTATTTAGCCAATGATGAGAGTGGGCTGAATGCCAGGGGTACAGAACCTAATAGGATACGGACCACAGTCTACTGTAGGAAATAGTTCCTAGTTGCTAAAAAGATCTTGAAGTTTACCCAAAGGTACAGAATGTCCTGAGATAGTTTTTTCTTTGGCTATAGACAAATGAATTGTTGGACCCTTTAAAAAATTCAACTTCTTTAATTTCTTGGATAAATAATTGCCTGGTCATTGTTTTGGAAAATAAATAGCCTGACGTGGAATGATCTGAAACACTGCTCTCACTTCCCCTTCATTAATAATAAGATATTAGTGTTTCTTGACTGATGAAAACAGAATTATGGGAATGTGGGAATAACCTGAGCTGCAGTATCTTGGTGGGAAGGCATTGTACAGACATGTTCATCATGTTATTATTCAGATTATTTTCATAAGAGTTAATAAATTGAATTCTTATTGGACCCAATGAAGCAAAGGAGCATTAGCACATCCAAATAGCATCACATTCTGTTCTTACAAATAATCACAAGAATGTGAAGGAAGAAAGGGAAGGACAAGCTTTTTTTAATGAAAATGTTATCACTGTGATGACCTGGCGAGCTGTCCAGGGTGTAGTCTGCACTCACCAGCCTCCCCATGACCCTAATTAAAAAAAGTGCTTCAGAAAATGGATGGATGGGATTGAAAAATGAGACCACATTATTTCCTTGTGCACCTCTAACAATGGATCTGTCAATGTCTGCCTGGTTTTAGCATATAAACAAGTAATGAAAAAAAAAACATTCAAAACAACTGGATATAAATTATACATGCTTTTTTTGCATTGTAGTTTGGAGTGTGACCCCCCATGCTTAAACCATAGGTTTGGTGGTGGTTGTTGTTGTTTTTTGTTTGTTTGGGGCTTGTACATCAGTCTGTACTTCCCATCTGTAGGCATCACAGTGCTGATTGGCTGTTTGTTCTTGGGTAGGAACTTATTGTGTGCTGAAGTCTGGGAATACATACTGAAACAATTAAAAAGAGAAACAACTTTTAAAGTTTTTTTTTCTAAACAAACAAAAAAAAGAAAGTCCAAACGATAAAACTTTTGAAATCTTTTTGTATTTTAATATTTATATGAAATCAAAATAAATGTTTTTAAATTTAATTATTAATTTAATAGTATTTTTATTTTGTGTTTTAATTTTATTGATGACATTCTTTCTTTGTCTTTGTGCCCTTTCAAAGGTAAAAATTTTAGTAACACAATCCTTATATCAGTATGATGGAGTATTTTTGGCAAACATTCACTAATGATTCTGCCGATTTAAGGGACAAATCCGTGCAATAATTAGGAAGCTTGACTCGCAAAGACTTCACTGTAAGCTCTGCTTTCAGAAAGTGCCTAAATCTATACATAATATTGTACAATGAATAAAAGTAGCACTTTACACCAAACTAAAAACAATCTAATTTGGTATAATACTGGCAAACAGTATCCATGGGAAAATAGTCTCTTACTCCGACTCTGCCAACCTTTCACCATCACCACAGATTCCAGATAGTGGTGGAGAAAGACGGGTGGGTGGGGTTGGAGGGGGTTATTGTGTCCCAAGGCACTTTAATGATTGGTCAGACTTTATAACTGAAGGCCTTTCCACATTCAGTTCTTCTCGTAAACACAAACAGTTCCGCACAAACGATTCAGAAAGCAGAACGGACGCCTAACGGTGGCAATAAATCCTCACTAACCGCCTTCTATGTAATATTTTGCTCTCGGTGTTTCCTCTGCATTAAAAAGCAGCAGTTCAGTTTGTTTCCTTTTTAAAATGTCTTCCAAAGTTTCATCTTTTATTTTTCCTTTTGTTATTCACCTGACACAACGTTTCTGGCTCATTACCCATCATTCATATTGTTTAAATCCATGTGTTAGAGCAGCTTGAAATCCACAGTGTTCAGTGAAGGAGATCCAGGACTGAGAACCACTGATTTAGACAAAATGCTTCCGATTTTAACCTTGGAGCTTCTGAGAAACTCTCTTCAAAGCTGAGAGGGGCAGTAAATTCTCTCCGAGTGTCAGCGCTTTCACACTGCTCACCACAGGGACATAGGAATAAATTCTCCTCCGGTTTTTCGAGCAGCGATTAGTCCTTCCTGCCACGGCCTTCACTCACACCTCTCTAGCTGTGGTGATGTGGCTGAAGGGAGACTCGGGCAGGTTGAATTCGCAGATCAAAAGAAGGAGAAATATTTCCCGATGCGACGCTTCGGTTAAGAGTTGAAGGATGGAGAAGTAATAAGACCTCAGTAATCTACTGGGCGTCACTTTATTAGAACACGTTCTCGTTTTCAGAACAATCGGACAGCTGAGGATCTGAAGTGCATGTTTATCTCTCTGGTTTTGGTGACCCAGGGCCGGATCTGCTGTTACCTTACTGTTCTTGGCTGAAAGGAGTGAAATTCAGACTTCCTGTAAAGTTAAAAATGCTCGGAGTAGTACTCGGAGTACAGCAGCCTCTCTGTCAGCTCGAACTCCTGAGTAAAGCAAGCAACCAAAAAACAAACAAATAGAAATAAAGTTAAACCACATTGAAATTTTTCATCATGTTTTTCTTATTTTTCTTTATATTCAAGAATTGACACCTTCTAAAAACAAAAAAAAATCACTGTAATTTTTACTTCAAGCTCATTAAAAAAAGTACATTTTTAAAAAATACTAAAATTTTACTAAAATTTGAAAGACTAGATTCCCCCCCCCCCAAGCGTGTGTGTTAGAGAGAATGTGTGTGTGTGTGTGTGTGTGTGTGTGTGTGTGTGAGAGAGAGAGAGAGAGAGGGCGT
>JBCNYG010000004.1:2372293-2391361 GCA_039654305.1 Porochilus rendahli | reverse complement strand
TCATAGGGCAACACACATTCAACCATTTGGCATTATATATACCATTTGGAGCAGACGCTTAGCCTTATATGCATGTCTGTGGTTTGTAGGAGGAAACCAGAATACCAGGAGGAAACCCCCACAAGCACGGGGAGAACATGCAAACTCCAAACAAAAACATCCGTGCCTGGGACTTGAACCCAGGACCTTCTTGCTGTGGAGTGGACGTGCTAACCACTGCATCGCCAGTATAATATCTAAAAAAAATATATACTATACTCCTAATTATACTAGTGATAATTATAGATTATCTCATTATATAAGTATATTAGTAATACATTTTGTAGTATATAAGGAATAATTATTAATACACTAGTATATATATATATATATATATGCACTCCTCAGCCTACCCGGGAAAGAAAGCCTATTCAGGGGGACGGACCGGCGAGCTGTCCAGGGTGTACTCCACCTTCTTCTTCTTCTTTTTGTTATTTTTGATGCACAAAAAAACATACTTGGGTCCTGCAAAATCTTGGGCCTATATCAAGACTTCTCACTTTCAAAAACAGAATGTTTGGGCATGTACTTAGGAGACAGTAACTTCAAAAGGATCTTCTTCTGGGTATGACAAGTGGTGGAAGGGGTCGGCAGCAGAAACCAGACTCCCTGACAACCTCAAAGACATTATGGGTATGAGTGTACATGAGATGACGAGGTATGCCCAGGACTGAGGCAAATGGAGAAGGCTCATCAGGAATGCCACAGCCGTTCAGACATGAACTTTCCGTATTCTGATGGCTAGATTTGGGTCATTCCCTGAAACTGGTACCATAAAGTGTAACTTTAGGGTGATATAATCATAATCACCAAATTTAAATGTAGTTCAGCTGATTTCCCTCTATACTGACCATAAATTCATGAACCACTGTTACACAGACAGTGAGAGAACGACTTCATACACATGACTGCACTTTTATTAGTAACAAAGAGGAATGGAACACTACACAATACCACAATATGGTATATATTTTGTTTTTGTGGAATGAATTAATTAGTGCTCGACTACCTGTGAAATAAATCCACTTCACGAGGAACTCAATAGTACAGTGAACGTCGTAACTGGTGTGGACACCACTGATTATGGGCGGAACCGTTAACTGGTGTGCGATTCTCAGTCCACAAAGTAAGAAAAACAGAAATATCTACTTTGGATATAAATTTTTATGCAAGATCTTTAGTCCAAGCCTTTATTAAAGCACTTTGAGTTGGTGATAGCATGACATCAAACATAAGGAACAAAAACTTGTCACACTTTTCCTCCACACACTGCAACCAATTTTACAGAAAAAATAGTTTTTTGGAAAATATTAGGTCCAAAATGTCAATCATTAAATTGACTTAATTTCAGAGAATGACCTTTTATATTAAAGGTCAAAGGTCAAAGGTCAAAGGTATATTTAGTGTCCCAAGGCGGGAAAATGAGTCTATATATATATATATATATGAAGGTCCTGGGTTCAAATCCCCTTGGCTGTTTCTGTGTGGAGTTTTCATGTTCTCCTCATGCTTGCATAGGTTTCCTCTGGGTACTCTGGTTTCCTCCTACAATCCAAAGACAAGCGCAGTCGCCCCACGGTGTGAGTGTTTACACTGTGAATTTTTCATGTTGTTCCACCTCTAGGAAGAAAAGATCTGAGATTGTAATATCATAAAGGGAGAAAAACACTTTCAGTCGCACACTCAAAGCTGTTGTGTTATCAAAGGGCAGCTGTCAGTGCACTGAGCATTTTCAACACATCGGATAAACTAGCAGAACCGACGGTGTTATTCTAAAGTTGACAGAACAAACTGGAGAGAAAAATAAAGAGAGAATAAACGAGAGTGCTTCTTATTACAGATATCTTAAACAACACTCACGGTGACATATAACACACCTGATTTAATACTCTTCCAAAAAAAAAAGAAGAGTGCAGAAAAATATGAGCAAAATAATATTTATTAGTAATAAATATACACACAAACATCGACCTACATGTTTTATTATAAAAAAAGAAGATGCTTCAATATGGACACACACACACACACACACACACACACACACACACACACACATACACACACACACACATATATATATATCCTGGCTTTTGTTGAAATTAAAAAGTAGGGGAAAGAAAGAGATGGTGATAGCCTTGGGGAAGACAGAGAAAAGGGATAGAAAGTGAAAGAGATGCCAGGCAGAAGATGATGACCTTCCCTTGAGAAAATGAGATGAACAAGGATTTTTTTTTCTAAAATAGAAAGAATGAGGCGTGAACCATCGACGAAGTGGGAGCAACTGCAGTACCCATTTTATTCTCTGTTCTGTTAAACAGAAATGAGGAAATTATTCCCGAAAAAAAAACCAACAACAACAACAAAAGAAAAAAACATTGTGAATGAATATTTTGTTGCGCAGTAGTTAGCATATCTACTTGACAGCAAGAAGGTCCTGGGTTGGTTCAAGTCCTGGGCTTGAAAAGATGTTTCTGTGCGGAGCTTGCATGTTCTTTTTGTGCTTGCGTGGGTTTCCTCCTTGTGTTCAGGTTTCCTCCCACAGTTCAAAGACATGCACATTGGGCTAATTAGCCGTTCCAAATTGCCCCTGGGTGTGTGTGTTTTGCCCTGTGATGGTCTGGTGTGCTGTTCAGGGTGTACCCAGCCTTTGCACAGTGTCAGAATACACGGTTCGGCAAATGACTGCGTGAGATTCTTATGCTATGTATCAATGTCCAAGGGTGTAGCGGTTAGCAAGTCGACCTCACAGCAGGAAGGTCCTGGGTTCAAGTCCCGGGCCTGGTGAGGGTTTCTGTGTGGGGTTTGCATATTCTCCCTGTGCATGCATGGGTTTCCTCCGGATACTACGGTTTCCTCCGACAATCCAAAGACAAGCACTTTATGCTAATTAGCCCTTCCAAATGACCCCTAGGTGTGTTGTGTGTTGCCCTGTGATGGTCTGGTGAGCTATTCAGGGTATACCCTGCCCTCACCCAATGTTGGCTGAGATAGGCTCCAGCCTCGCTGCGACTTTAACAGTAGGATTAACCGGTTTGGTAAATGAGTGAGTGTGTTTTGTGCTTTTTTCTCGCTGTCTGGTCCGAGGACTCATGACTAAAGGGGTGATTGATTTAAAGTAAAAATAAAAGAGGTAGAGAGAGATAAAAGAGGTGGATCGACTTGGGTACTTAGGTTGTAATATTACCAACAAAAGAGGCTGCACACAGGAGATCTGCAGACGCCTCGCAATGGCTTGGGAAGCAGTTCAAAATCTAGAAACCATCTGGAGTGGTCGCGGAGTAAGCCTGGTACTTAAGCTACAGCTCTTCGTGCCACTACCTTCCCCAGTGTAACATATGGTAGTGAATCGTGGACCAAGCAATAAAGCTGAAAAACGAAGAGTGGACACTTCTGAGATGTGGTGCTATCGGCGAATCCTCCGTGTGTCTTGAACGGAAAGGAAAACCAACGCTTGGGTGTTAGACCAGATAGGCCATGGGTTAATACTTCAGAAAATCAATTCAAACAATCATCACCGGCTACAGGAAGAAAGGCAGGCCCCTGACATCACGCGTCAAAGACATCACAAAGCCAACGGGTGTGAGTCTGGCGGAAGAGGTTCATGCTACGGTCAAAAAGGAGAAGTGGTGATAGATCGTGATGCCCACAGCATTGCAGACAACTTACAGAGAGAGAGAGAGAGAGAGAGAGAGAGAGAAAGCGAGAGAGAGAGAGAGAGAGAGAGAAAGCGAGAGAGAGAGAGAGAGAGAGAGAGAGAAAGCGAGAGAGAGAGAGAGAGAGAGAGAGAGAGAGAGTATTTAAGGCTTGTTTCTAACACAAATAGTTGTGAACTCTGTACTTGTGTATAATATAAATAAACTGACCTCGTTTCCTCCTTTAGCTGATTAATTATAAGATCGTTACAGTTATAAAGTGAACTGTGGCGGCGGCTCATTATAATATTTATGATTATTGATCGTTTAGACTCTGTAACTTAACATGCATACAAATATCTACAGTGAAAGAGTGTGCATAAGTACAGAGACCCTAAAGGGACATGAAAAAAAAAAGGGTAGATTTTTCGTGTGCATGAGAAAGCTTAGGTAACTGGTGTGCACGAAACCCATCTGAATTTGTTTCTCCGTGTCCCTTTAGGGACGCCGTACCTAAGAGAGAGAGGAGCAAATGCTCCCTTAATAACGGATTTTAAATGCTTGGGGATCCACTTGTGCACGAATAACGTCTCGCTGTCTCCGCAAGACTCCGCCCTCTCTGGTTCAAATAGAGAACCGGGTCTTCCAAATAGCCATAGTTGTCTCTTAAACACTTTTTTTTTTTGGTCCTCTAAAATATCACTCAGTAAATAGATCTGCTTGTTTACTTGCGCTGGACAACTCCGAGTTAAACAACGAGTTCCCGTCACTTCCGGGGAGAAAAAAAAATGACTGCTGACCATTGGTTCATCCCCCGCTAGCATTCCACAGAATAAAACAACCGGTTTTGTGCTTTTCATGGTAGTTTATGTTAAAATAAGCATCTGTATCGCGTAAACGTATTACGAAAGGGTGTAAGAAAGAACAATAACGCTACTCATTTATCTTCACTTGCTCATTTTTCCTGCTTCCAACACATCAGCTTCGAGAACTGACTGCCTGTAACACACCTCACTGCCTGGCAGGTGGCGCTGTAATGAAGGGATCGATGTTATTTACCTGTCAGTGCTCATGATGTTTGTTGTCATGGCTGATTGGGGTGTGTGTGTGTGTGTGTGTGTGCAGTATATATCTATATATATGCAATAAAAACATGTGCCAGGACCCTCAGCAAATCGTCCATCTGTTCCCTCATATCCGCACTCAGATTTCAGCAAATTTCTCAGTATGTGTTTATTTATTTATTTATTTATTTTCGCATAAACAAAGATGAAAAAAAATTAGAATTTTTACCATCAGCCATTTAATTGAAAACTCTTTGCCTCGATTTATTTTTCTTCCTCTATTCTAGTTTGTTATTGTTTTATTCCGTGGCGTTAGGGTTAGCACGTTCCCCCTTACAGCAAGAATGCAGGTCCTGGGTTCGAGTCCCGGGCTCGGCGAGGGAGTAAGAGTGTGGAGTTTTCTCCCACGGTCCAAAGACCTACACATCGGCCCAAGGTGTAAGTGCGGGTATGAGTGCGGGTGTGAGTGCGGGTGTGAGTGCGGGTGTGAGTGCGGGTGCGAGTGCGGGTGCGAGTGCGAGTGCGAACGGTTGTGTGTCTGTTGCCCCGCGATGGCCTGGTGAGATATTGAGTATACCCCGCCTACACTCTGAGCTGGCTGAGATGGGCTCCAGGCTCCCAGGAGTAAGAACAGACAAATGAGTGACCTGAATGTATTCCTGTTCTACCTTCACACTGCACGCAATAATTATTATTATATAGTTATTGTCTCCTGTTTTTAATGCCCTACTGCACAGCACTTTGATTTAAACGCGTTTCATAAATGAATTAAAATCAAATAAAAAAAATAAAGAGATACATATAAAAGTTATAATATTGCTAAGCTGTAAACAATTGTTTTCTTTTTTTTTGGGGGGGGGGGCAAAAAAATTTCAGCTTTACCGCTGACTCTGGAGACTCCTTCCAATAAAAAAGATATTACAAAAAAATAATCATTTATTTAAACTGTTCACTCAGCTTGCATATCCTTGTGTAAGCTGTTACCATAGATACCATAATGTATTAGAATGAGCACTTTAATTAAATCCGGAGATGTGCAGCTGCAGTACTCCCGGAGCCGCTGTTACAGAAAATACACAGCAAGACTTATTTTAGGATTATAACCACCGTCATCATAACTTGTATTTTTTTTTTATTTTTTTTTTTATTGAATCTGCAGTTTTACATCACGTCGCTGTGCGGAGTGACATTGAGCCACTTAGGAGATTGAGACATCAGGTGAATTCTAATGTCACCAATGCCCTTTCCTAAAAATATGCATGGCGTAGCAGCATGCTGTGTGTGTGTGTGTGAGTGTGAGTGAGTGATAATTTGAAGCTCTGCATGTGGTATAACTGACTGATATTAACAAAAAATACTCTGTTGCTGGATACAAATCAATAGCTTAATATATATAAATCAATCCGTGCATTTTCTGACGAATCCTAATTACCCATCTCAGCCGACTCTGGGCGAAGGCGGGGTACACCCTGGACAGGTCGCCAGGCTGATGGAAATCGAATGGCCTACTCTTTATGGACGTCAGCAGTGGTTCTTTCACACGACCCTCACCACAGACTGTGAGAGACACGGCCGGCCTTTGATAACCCAGTTAGCTGCTCTGGGTTATCACGACAACTTGGAGATAATGGGGCTTGAACCCCCGACCTTCAGATCAGTAATCCAGCACCTTAACCAACGAGCCAGCCCTGCTCCGTTTATATATCCTTTCTCCTCTATTAAAAAAAATAAAAAATGTTCCAAATTTTCCAAAAAAAGGGAATGTTTCAGGGTAAAGGGACTGAGGGAAAATCAGAACCCTCAGTATAATAATTAAATGTATTTTTTTAGTAACTTCGTGTTTATGCATCTAATATTCTGGGGACTCAAATGGCACCCATTTGGTGGAACAACCCACCCAATATCGGGCCGCTTATACAGTTAAATTGGGCGTATTTTGATACATGAGCGTTTGAAAACTCCAATATTATGATAATAGTCTTAAAAGTAATACGCTGCAAAGTGGAGCACTAGTCAGTGGCAATACTCGGCATCTTGCACAAATAAAAAAAGAACATTCGTAATTTCTTTTTTTTTAAAAAAAGAGGAGAAAGGATTAATAAAACGCCCCCCCCCCAACAAACCCCCCCACCCCACCCCCACCCCCCAACCTTAATCCTCTCGGGCTTACTGTGAGATTTCTCCGATATTTAGAAGTGTAGAATATTAATAATGAGAAGGCATGACTTTCCAGCGGGCTTCGTCTGACTGAACCTGACACCGGTGGAAATAGATTGCCTGTTGCCATGGCGATGCAACACCAAAAATTTATAAAGGAGGCAGATTTGGTGCCAGGGATGTTCATTTTCAGACCCAATCAACAGAACATGGCATGAGAGTGATTGGAATTGTTCTCATTTTGTTTATATGTATATAGACTCTCTGGCCACTTTAATAGGAACACCTGTGGAGTTGCAGTTATGCTTAATTAGAATTTCATTATTGCAACTTTTTTCTTTAAAATCTGTGCCGGCGTATTAGCACCCTGCATAATTTTCGGGAGGAAGGCTGCGTGCGTCCGGTGTCCTGCACCCACGCTTTCCAGGGAATTGGAATACCAATTGGATAAAAAAATAAATAAATAAACACCTTCTGAAATGTTTTGTCTTTTTGAGTGCCATGCAGTATTCCTTTTTTTTGGGAGAACGTGAGCCAATTGCAGCCTCAGATCCTGGTTCTTGGCTCACAGAACGTGACTACTGATCAATTTGCAAAAATGTCCAAGTGCCCTTCCAAACTGTGACCTCGACCTACTTTTCCAAGGTCGATCTGGGGTCACTTTGTCATAACTGAACCCTGAATTCACAAAGGACCTTCATATTTGTGACCCAGCTCCACGTCGGCACTTGAGTTTTCAGGGCCACGACCTTGACCTCCTTTTTTCAAGGAGGTACAGAGGTCACTTAGTCATAATGTATCAACATTGCCAAGTCCACGTAGGACCCTTATAATTAAAAAACGAAAATGTATATACAGACCCTTTCGCTCAAGTCCGTGACCTTGAACAACTTTTTCAAGGTCAAATTGAGGTCACTGAGTCATGACTCTATTTTGAATTGACACGGGCATTAATATTTGAAAGTCAGCACCATCACAGATGAGTTCGGTAGACCGTGACCTACCTTTTCAAGGTCATATTAAGGTCAATTTGCCGTGCAATTACTGATCGCTTAATTGACATAGGTCCTTCATATTTAAAACAAAACTCGGTTTTAGGAGCATCTTCGAGATCTGAGAACCCTGATCTACTTTTTCCAAGGTCAAATTAAGGTCAATTTTTCAAAAATTACTTTTACTGTGAATTAACCACTGCACTGGGGGGAGAAATGGAACTATTGGACATTACTACTTGTAATGTTTAATGTGGACTTTAAAAGAGGTTTTTGACGTGTATATGCATTATTTTATTCGTCTGAATTTACACTCGACTCCAATACCATTGACCTGATTTAGAATATTATTAATGAAAACATCTAATCTGTTGGAGTAAATACTTTCCTTACTTCTAACAACAACAACAACAAAACTCCTACTTATGAGACCTTCGTTACTGTTGGATGTGAGAAATGTATGAACACCCTCACTGCATATTTCAATTAAATGCAAACAAATGACGGCAGATGGAGGAAAAGATTGATTTCAAAAATTGCTCTCAGGCTCCACTAACTTCACCGGAGCCTTGTACACGTGTAAAATCGTTTTTTCATTCATCACAATGTGGAAAATCAAACCAAACCCATCGATGATTTATGGAGCTGATGAATTCTGCTAACTATCGAGAGATTCCATCCCACAGGTCGTGAGGTCTGCGTAACGTCTGGTATAGAGCTTCATGGAGGGTGAACAGGAATCCGATAATGCTGCCTATAATTCTGGAGGGAAAATAAATGAAGTGCGGTCGCATTAAGAAGCTTGTAATTGATGATGTTTATTTTAAGGAAGGAGAGCTGTATTGGCGGTAGGAGTATAGATGACTGGACTAGAATGATTACTACTACTAACCTTACTTCTCCAAAAGGTGGATTTTGTTCCAAATGTTTTACGGAAAGTAAAAATTTAGGCACTTCCTGAAGGCGGAGCTCCCGATAGACGTGTTTACTGCTTTTCATTGGCCGGTTCACGCATTCATTCGTATCACTTGTCTAGTAAGTTTAATTATACATTTAACAAGTTCATGATCCGTTGAGATTGCTCCATGAACATTTTATTTACCTGCAAGTCTGTCTGCCTACCTCTGACTTGGCTTTCATGCTTTTGTTTATTCTGTGTGAGTCTGAGTGGCGGCGTATGAGCCTCGATTTATTGGGATTTGATTTCATTATTATTATTAAAGCTTTTATCTCCCGAGTGGCGTTCGAATCCGGATTGATGCCACAGCCATCTGTGACCGGGAGTAATTGGCCGAGCTCTCCCGGGAGGAAGGGATGGTGTACGCTCACTTCCCTGTCACTCACAGCGATCACCAGCCAATCATGGGCACCTGTGAGCTCATCCATACGAGGGGGCTGATAGCGCTTTCCTTTCGAGTGTGTTAGGCAGCCCCCAAATACGCATATGCAGCATGTAGCATCGCGCGTCACGGGTAGGGCATGTGCTTGCTTGCGGCCCTCCCTGGTCGGCGGTAGTCGTGTGACCGGGAAGGCAAAAAGTTGACTCAGTGATGCGGCAGTCTTCAAGAGTTTTCCTATGGAGGGCACACTCCGACGCGGGACAGCCATACAAAATATAGTTGGTGGGTCATAAGTGTGGTGTGCTTGGCATTCCACATTCTTTGTCTATGTAGTTCCGCTTTCATTGTATACATCAGGCTTCTTGACTTTGGCGTGGTGGACACGGGTCGTGCACAGGACGGGACACGGGACAGCCGGCCAAGTCATATTCCATGACGACGGTGGCCCGCTTGGAGCTCTGCTATAGATCTTGACTGACAGTGCGGATAACTGTGGCAGGCTCTGTATATATTTAAGGGAAATAAAATGATCAGAGAAATCAGTCCTCTCTTTTTAACAAGCAATGTGTTTTAAGCTTTTATTTGGGACATATCCATTCATTTTGGCTGAGTTTTTTTTTTTTTTTTTTTTCTGCCAGGACCCTGTCCATCCTTCCGCTCAATCCTCTCTCTGTGTGTATCAGCTCAGCCATGTGTTAGGTTCACACGCTCAGACAGGCTGATGTCTGACTGTAATGCCGCACTGATCTTCCCAAACCGCTCACCCAGTGCTGATATAAAAATTCTGTTGTTCCTCCAGATTTCTTTTGTGTTTAAATCTACACTCCAGCACTTGAAGCAGTCTGTACTTCGGAGTTGTTCAGTTTGAGGACGAAAGCCTAAGAAATCTCCAGATTTCAAACTCAAGCTTTTCCTTTTTACCAGCTTTCAGGGCACGGGAAGCGAGTGTGTCCTGTGACCGGGAAATGGAGTGAAATATAGCAAAGTCCATGTTGTTGTTGTTGTTGTTGTTGTTGTTTATTTCTTTTTTATTTTTTTTTACCTACCGAAAGTAAATTTCGCCCAATGTATGCAATCAATGACATTCCCCAGTTGCAGGCAGCATGGTGTAATGAAGCAGTGTCACTGTTTGCACCCTGAAGTAGATTCTTTTCCCTCTAATGACACAACCTCAGGGTTTTGTCCCCTGTTTTATAGCTTAGCGCCTAGCAGCTAGTAAAAAATCTGTTCTGCCCCCAAGCTCTGTATTCTAACTTGCAATGCAATGCAATGCCAAGCATTGCCACTTCATCCTACTAGGCTCGCGGAGAGGCTGGAGCCTATCTCAGTCAGCATGCACCTGGGGGCGGTTTGCGACAACCAATTAGCGTAAAAAGATATTAGGGAAGGGCGGCATGGTGGCGCAGTGGTTAGCGTGTCCGCCTCACTGCAGGGAAGGCCCGGGGTCCTGGTCTGGGGCGTTTCGTGTGGAGTGGAGTTTGCATGTTCTCCCGGCGCTTGCATTTATTTTGCTCCGGGTACTCCGGTTTCCTCCTACGGTCCAAAAAATATGCACGGTAAGCTGACTGGCTGTTCCAAATCAGCCCGATGTGCGAGTGTGATTGGTTGTATGTGCGTAGGCTTTGTGATGGCCAGGTGACTCGTTCAGGATGTACCCCGCCTATGCCCAGAGTTGGCTGAGATAAGATAGGAAGCTTCGTGGAAAAAGAATGAACGGATGAGATATTCGGGACAGAAACAGGGGCGATGTGCCGAGGACGAGCTTCATACCCCTGTACAAGCAAGCGAGACGAACAAAAGCTTCGAGATGCGCCATGTGACCTTGATAATGTGTACCACTGATCTCTTGCATGTCTCACAGGGACGAGAGACACTCATTTCCACCTAAAGCCTGTGAGAACCAAGGTCTGAGTACCCCACAGCGGCTGCTGTGATTGGTGTTAGTGCATGATTCACAGCGAGTGATGAATGATAGCAAAGGTTTTGTTCAATATGAGAAAAAAAATGGCGGTGGTGTGGGGGGCGGTGGTGGTGGTGGTGGAGACTCAAATTCAATTTCTTTTCAAGTGGTGGAATTTACTGTGGAGGGAAAAGACTAGTCTGTGAAGAGTTCGATATGGTGATGCAGCTTCATTGAGGGACACAGAGGACCTCCTTACTGTGGAACGTGAGAGCGTACAAGAAGGAAGGAGACATTATTCGTAAGAGATGGGAGAAAAAATATGGATGTGATGGTGAGGTGCGAGTTCATGACTGGAATGTATATTTTTCGTGAGAGTGAGCGTGCCGGAGCCTTTCCAGTGTGTTGCTCAGCCATGCAAATAAATGAGCTGCGGTTTCAACACCTGACGTCTGTACACATTTAAAAGATTCATTGCTATTAACATTAATATTATTATTATTATTATTATTTTAAAATCCCAGGCCAGAAAGGAGACACGGCCTCAGCAGAGCGGCACCGGAGCGTAAGCAGGATGCTGGAGTAAATTCATGATGATTTAATGACCCACACACGTTCCGGTAGCTTTGTTAACATTTCCTGCCTGTAGGGCTGAACCTCTCTGGAGGTCTCGGAGTCACAGATGTGCACTTGAGTGTGTGGAAGTGCTGCAGTCAGTGCTGGGTCCAAATGACAGGCAGTTAAATACCAGGATCTAGTTTAGCAATGCTCCGAACAGCAAACAAAACCGACAGACAATCGATACGCGCATTACAAACACCTTTATTCCCTCTGATACTGTATGATATATACATAGGCAACTTCTTTCATTTTATAATGAATTTAATTTAAGGGTAATTATTTATGATTATGATAAAATATTACTAAAAATGACTTTCTTACAGTAAAATATATTATTAAAAAAACAATTGTATTAAGTAAATAATGTTATGAATGTGTTAGATAATTATCGTGTCTACAAAATAATATACATGCAATCATGTTAATACATAACATTTTAAAAAAATGTCTGCTTGTTAGTCTTTTCTTCAAAATGTGCTCACATGCTCTAACTTATGTTTTCATAATTATTTATATATAATATGTTTTTATATATATTTATATACATATATATTTTATATAAATATATTTATATATATCAATATTTAAAATTTAATTATATATTTTTTTTATTTTGTCAAACTATTTTTGTTTAATATTTGCTTATTAAGAATTAAACATTAAATTAAATAATGTATAATAAAATCAATAATTTTAATATAAATGAGATGAAATTATATAAAATGAGAAATGAAATTATACATGAGAATTATTTATAAAGTGTTAATTCTCTTTATTTGTAATGCATTATAAATGTGGAATTCATCGATTTTCAGGCATATTTATTTTATTATTATTTATATTTTGAGTTAAAAAAAAATTTAATAAAACTTTTTTTTTAAATAATTACCACAATTGCTTTTTTTAAAATAAAAACATTGTAATACCTTTTTCATCTATAAAACGTTTATTTATTTATTTATTACTGAACAAAAATATAAACGCAACACTTTTTTTTTTTTTTTTTTTTGCTCCCATTTTTTCTTGAGCTGAACTCAGAGGCCTAAAACGTTTTCTACGTACACAAAAGGCATAATATCGTTCACAAATCTGTGTTAGTGAGCACTTCTCCTTTGCCGAGATAATCCATCCATCTCACAGGTGTGCCATATCAAGATGCTGATTAGACAGCAGGAATATTGCTCAGGTGTGCCTGAGGCTGGCCACAATAAAAGGCAACTCAAAAATGTGCAGTTTTATCACTCCGCACACAGCCACAGATGTCGCGAGCTTTAAGGGAGCGTGCAATTGCCATGCTGACTGCAGGAACATCAACCGGAGCTGTAGCCCGTGAATCCAATGTTCATTTCACTACCATAAGTCGTCTCCCAAGGCGTTTTGGAGAATTTGCCTGTACATCCAACCAGCCCCACAACCGCAGACCACGTGTAACCACCCTAGCCCAGGACCTCCACATCCAGCGTCTCCACCTCCAAGATCGTCTGAGACCAGCCACCCGGACAGCTGCCGCAACGATCGCTTTGCCTGACCAGAGAACTTCCGCACGAACTGTCAGAAACTATCGCAGGGAAGCTCACCTGCATGCTCGTCGTCCTCATCGGTGGTCTCGTAGTGACTGCGGGTCGATTCGAGTGGCCGCCTTCTCACATTCGATGGTGTCTGGCATGCTGGAGAGGTGTGCTCTTCACGGAACGAGGTGTGCTGCACTGCGTGAGGAAAATGGTTATCACACCAGATACTGACCAGTTTTCTAACAACCCCCCCCCCCTACCCACCCCCCATCCAACCCCCACCCAACCCCGCCCCGACCCGGGAAATTGATAAACCTGTGAATCATTACATTCAATCATCACTCATGCAATAATTCTTTATCGAGTCTTAAAACGTGCTTTATTACACATTACTAATTATTACAATAGATTGTTTTCGGACGCGTCTTTATTTTTTCTTATTACCAATAATACCAATAATTGTGAATGAAAAAAAAAATGCATGACATGGCAGCGATCAGGAGGCGTGCTGCTCCCCTGTGCGTGTCTGAGAGCGATCCTGGTGTGAGGAGCAGCTGAATTTGCAGCCTGACTCTTCAGTTTCCATGAGCTAAATACTTCATGAAGGTTAATACTGCTGTGAGAAAAGCGGTCACGTAATTCCATGAAGCAGTTAAAGTGTTTAACACACACACACACACACACACACTCTGTACTATCCTTTAGCAAGTAGCACACAGTGAGCGGCTGAGTTGATCCCGACCGCAGGCTGAGCTAAACGCCCATACGCTCAGGAGCTCAGAGTCCCACGTTCGCTTCTGTCTCCATGACTAATGGGGAGACTTTCAGAAAGAAAGCCGACGGAATAAATTTCTCCCGAACTCTATTATCTTCATCACCAAAATAAGGTCACTTTATCATCCAATCTCTTTTTATGAAATTATCATCTCATAAAAAATGCTCCCTCTCTCTCTCTCTGTCTCTCTCTCTGTCTCTCTCTCCGTCTCTCTCTGTCTTTCCCTCTCTCTCTTTCTCTCTGTCTGTGTGTAGGGGGATTATTCAGCGTAACACAATTCACAGCAGAGCTCCGCGTTCACTTCAGATGGGGCCGTGATTGAAAAGCGTGAACCGCGAGGATCCGAGAGTGAATAAAATATAGATTGAAAACATGAAGGTGCCTCTTGAAGCCGTTTGGAATTAAGAGCCGGGTGAGAAATCGTCTACGCTGATGATATTCGAGTGTGTTTCCAGGGATGTTTGGGTACAATTCTCATTTTAAAAACGCTGAATAGTAATCAGTGGGAACGGTTTTAGGCTGTGGGTTTCTGACCAGAAGGTTGTCCTCCGTATCATCACTCCTGGAACGCTCTCACTGTAGGGCCCTTGAGCAAGGCCCTTAATCTTGTAATGCTCTGCTGTATAAATTACATAAAAAAAACCACACACACACACACACACACACACACATCGCTGTAGAGCTGCAGGACAATCAACCAGACAAAAGCAAACAAATCTCCTGTACGTTCTTTATTTTAGGCGGCGCGGTGGCACAATAGTTAACATGTCCGCCTCACGGCAAGAAGGTCGTGGTTTCGGGCCGTTTCTGTTCGGAGTGTGCATGTTTTCCCCGTGCTTGTGTGTCTGTGTTTCCTCCGAGTACTCTGGTTTCCTCCGACAGTCCAAAAACATGCACACGTAGGCTGACTGGCGGTTCCAAATCGCCCCTAGGCGTTTTTTTGAGTGCAGATGGTTGTATGTGTGTTGGCCTGGCGAGCTGTTCAGGGTGTTCCCCACCTTCGCCCAGTCGGCTGAGATGAGCGCCACCCTAAATAGGATTGAGTAGCTTTAAAAAGAAGGAATGAATCATTTTAACTCCACTGGCGTGACTGTGATGCAGTACAAGCAGGAATTACGTAACCCGGTTTTTCTCTTTCCGTGTGGTTTATTTTCCGCAACGCCGTGCCATTCCGCTGTCATGCGCTACTTTGATTAGTTTTCTCTTTTCAAATCAACTGAATGCAGATGACTTTTCGAGGTTTGTCACGTTTGCGTCTGACAAAATTATACCTCTAATATCTTAAAAAATGATCACGTCCTGATCGAGTGAAGTTTCCTGTAACACTGTGCGTTGCCTGTTTTTTTTTTTTTACATTTTTTAAATTTTTTTTTTGAATTCTTTCCGTCTTAAGATCTTTACCAAAACTTCTGATAGTCTAATCTTTCACGCGATCTCTGACGGATCTCTAATTCACTTTTTAGTACCAGTTCTCAGCCACAGCGGAGTTTCGTGATAATTTTTTTCCCTTTCAAATCCGTGGAGATTAAATGATGGCGAGAGATAAACGCGTGAACGTCCCGCATCTGTATCGAATTCCGTGACAACCTTGATAAGTTCTGTTCGGTTTGGGCTGCTCCCCTGGAACCATGGCAACCCGGGCTGCTCGCGTTAATTAGGAAACACTTCCAAGACGTATAATTGGGATGATGAGTTTCACATTTTCTTTATTAATTAATTCCAACATAACTATTTCATCCCATTAAAACTCATAATCAGATATAATAATGAAAATCTGTTTTTTAATGAGTTATCTTATCTACTGTAGAGTTCAAACTCTCTCTCCTTTCTATGCTCTATTAATAGCCATATGCACCTCAACCTTCATTCGCATTCATTATCTCAGCCCAACACCGATTCGCTGAAGGTAATCGCCGCCGTTTGGTTGTTAGTCTGCATGTAGAGAAAGTTCCGACAGCACCTGCGTACAGATTTTCACCAAACTTGGTGGGATCACTGCTCTACCCGAGTCCCAGAGATGGTATGATTTTCAAATATCAAGGTCAAAGGTGAAGGTCAGAGCAAGGTCGCAAATGTTTGGAGATGGAGCTTCAAAATGCGCGCCAGTGGACACACTGCAACTAGGAAACGCTGTTACCTTTGACCTCGAATGACCTTGAAAGGTCAAACCGCAGCCATGCTGTAAATGGGAAGGTGACCTGCGATGGACCAGCGCCCCATCCAGGAGGAGATGAACTCCTAGTCGCTTCACGCTACAGAAACTGGGAATGAGCACCGGCCTGATGAGCCGCTAGGCTCGGGTGTAAAAAGCCCAACAGACTTACAGGAATCAGAATGCCTCCTGAACGTGGTGTCTCAGGCATGTCCAAACAGGATCCCAGGGTCGACCCAGAACCCGCCGGAGGGACGATGTCTCCTGGCTGGTCTGGGAACACTTTGGTGCCCCCCCCCCCAGAGAGAAGAGCTGGAGGAAGTGGCTGGGTAGAGGTACGTCTGGACCTCGCTGCTTATGCTGCCGCCCCCCACGGCGACCCGACGATGAAAACGATCTTTTAGACGAAAGCCTTGGTCTGATCATGCTTTGTAGCGTTTTTCAATTTCACTCTTTTCAAATCGGGACGATATTTGTCTCCATCAGTTCCTGTGATAAAAGCCACATCTGGACCCGTCAGTTAAACTGCCGCGTCCTGGCTGACGAGCACTGGGAATGTTTAATTCATCAGAAAACAGTGGGAATGTGAAAGTAGGGTGTTTATTTTGAGGTCATATTGCGCTGACAAATTGATGGACCGGGGTCCGCTGGGAAGATTGATCTGTTTAGAGGAAGTTTTATTTATTTATTTATAATCTTTTTTTCATGAGTCACTTTGAGAATCTGCGGCAAAGTTTCTGATTGAACATTACGAAGCGATGTGTGATTTAAAACGCTGATTGATTGACAGTGACTGTTTCCGGTACAGCCTCCCAACCACGATGACCCAAATGTCATGATGAACCTTCTTGCTCTGAGATGGACAAAAAAAAAGTCCTCCCGCTCGTGATGAACAACCTGAAAGCTAAACCCATACTCACAATTCCTTTAAACGACGAGTTTTATATTTTACATACATTTTATGTGAGGGGCAGCACAGCGGCGTAGTGGTTAGCACTTTTGAGCTTTTACATGCGGCGTTTTCATGTTCTCACCGTGCTTGTCTGGGTTTCCTTTGGGTCCTCTGGTTTCCTCCAGCAGTCCAAAGACGTCGGGCTTATTCGCTATTCTGTTTCTCCCCTAGGCAGGAATAGGTGACGAGGTCCTGAGGTCGCGTCCCGGCCTGAGCGAGGGCATTGCTGCGTGAATTTTTGCGTTTTGAATTCAGATGCTTGCATGGGTTTCCTCTGGGCACTCCAGGTTTCTTCTACAGTCCCAAGACATGCACATTAGACTGATTCGGCTGCTCCAAAGTGCCACTAGAAGTCAGTGCGAGTGTGAATGGTTGCGTATTTCCGCCCCGCGATGATCCGGCGAGCTGTTCAGGGTGTACACCCGCCTTCACCCAATGTCGGGTGAGGTAGGCTCCAGCTTCTCTGCGACCGTGATAAGATTAAGCGGTAGACAATTTTTTTTTTAAATATTTCCCCGACTATTTATAAGTTTCCTCCAACATGTTTTGGCGCCAGTTGTAAAGATTTACAGGAAGAAGAATCCACCTCGCTGTGAAATTAGCTTCATGATGGATTTGTTTTTCTCTAAATAAATTAATTTCAATTAAACGATAGATTTCTCCTCTTTTTTTTTCCCCCCCAGTGTGAGAACTCATGTGAGACGGAGAAAGCGAAAGTGTTTGTGTACACCCTGACAGCACATTATCTCAACCACAAGTCCGATAAGCGTCTCATTGCGCGTTTACGGGCGAAAAAAAGTCCTGCAATAAATACACACAAACTATTGATTGATTTGGCTTCGCTCCATCTTTTAAGGTGTCATTCGAGCTCTGATGAGTAACGAAGTGTTGAAATCGGACCATCGTCTCCACCTACGGTTGAGAAGATGAGACATCTCTGTGCTAAAGCCCTAAATCAAAGCTCATATGTGAAGCTCCAGAGGCAGTGATGAATCGATTTGCATTAGTTGCAACACTTTAGGTCGGATTTATCCTCCTACCTGCCGTTTAGGAGAGTGAGATAAAAGAGAGAACGCACTCTGGACTGACTTTCTCTACCAAAAAAGGAGAGAGAGGGAGAGAGGGAGGGAGACAGAGAGAAGGAAAAGAATATTAAATGAAGGAAAGTAAACAGCACAAGCAGGATTGATCAAACGGATGGCATCGTGGCGAGGATCTAATACCAACGTTACATCACGTCGGTGCTGAGACCGGAGACGTAACCATCGCAGTCCTGTACGAACACCGTAGGAGCTTCCAAATCCAGCGCCACAGTCTGACTGTTTAATGCAATTACAGCGTGGTACAATGTAACACTTCAAAACTATATACAAAGAACACTGATAATTATTACAATAACCGGAGATTTTTACTTAAATATCAGTCACTTTGTTACAAGAAAAATTACAATTTTTACCTGCAAAGGTGGAGACAGTGATTATTTCAAAGATTTAAAGAATTAACTTCGTCAGTCTGTTTGGTCAGCTTATCCTTCAAGCCATAACATACACTGTGTGTGTGTGTGCGTGTGTGGATATATATAGACAGAGTAAGCGAGCGACTACAGGAAAGCACCACAAATAAAGCAAAAGAATTCTTTTCAAGCTAGAGAAGGTACATATCGGTGTCACATGGGGTGCTGGCTTACTGGCGAGCTGTCCAGGGTGGAAGCGGCCAAGGGCCAGAGTCGGCTGAGATGGGGGCCGGCCTCCGCCGTGACCCCAATTAACAGTCAGTTGAACTAGTAATGCTTAGTAAAAAGTTTTCCCTTAGGTTTGTTGGTTTCTTTTTTTTATCTTCATGTGTTTGGAAGGATTAAGCGGATACGAAAATGAATGAAGCTACATTAAAGTACCTCAGAAGCACCAGGCTGCCACTGACCAAGATTTTTGAC
>JBCNYG010000004.1:2250906-2261976 GCA_039654305.1 Porochilus rendahli | reverse complement strand
GATAATGAGGCTCGGGCCCAGCTGGCCTGTATTGTGTTCCTGCCCCAGCCTGTGCTCTGGGAATTTTTCTGATATAACACTTTGTATCTCATTAAGCTTCTTTTGACTCATCGCACATATTATCCAGTTAGTTCCACCTGAAATACTAATGTACCCACATTCTTAAACGGCATGATCTCCTTTGCTTTCGGACCCAGATTTATATTCCTTATTGTTTCCATCATTCATTCATTCGCCAAACCGCATACGTCTACTCAGGGGGCGGGTAGGGTGAAGCCGACTCTGGGCGAAGACGGGGTCCAGACCCAACCATGTACACCCAGTTAGCTCTTCCAAACATGCCTTTGAACGGGTGGAGGAAACTGGATTTCCCAGGGGAAACCCTCGCAAGCGTGAAGGAAGCAGGCAAACGCCATCCCAAGACCGTCTTGCTATGAGGCGGACATGTTTTCCACTGCGCTACCATTCTTCCCCTCTATTTTCATCAGTGTTGATATTTCAGAGTTTGACCGTTTTAAGATCAGGCCCGGCGAGCAATCCTCAAAGTATTATGGTGCATTTTCTTGTCATTTCACTGTCAATTCCCCATCCAGAACCCGAAATGTGTGCACACATGATGAAATGGGAAACCTATTGTTGGCAGATTTTCAGATGAGCCTGAGATTTTGTTCTGCCCCAGCCTCCTGTGCCATTTACATCTCGGTAAATAGCACGGCAATTTGAAAAGGTCAGGTTTTATGGCATTGCGCGAAAATCCTTTTTAAACTCAACGCAACGTCTTCCAAATTCCTTCTCTGTTTCGCCATCGCTGGCGTTGACTTTCCAAAGAAGAAGCGTGTTGTGTGTACATCACACCCTGTAGCCTGGTACTGGTAATTATCATCAAATTAAAGGATCTGGTACCTCATTAAGACAAGAATAATCAATATAAAAAGGAAATCGGAATTTCAAATCATATAACACAAAAATACGGGGTAGGAACGAAGAAGCACATGAGGACTCTTTACCTCCTCCAAAGAGCTTATCTTTTGCTTGGGTGTGCGATGCATTGTGAGCAGGATGACACTGGAGGTTATGTCAGGATTTTCGTGATTTTCCGGAATTCTGGATTCAGGAATTTTTTAAAGTATTCTTTAACATTGCACAATTCATTGATGCTTTTTTTTGGAAGTGTCATATTATCACAGGCCCAAAAGGGGGTGCTGTGTACTCTTGCTCCTAAATTTCGGAGATAATTTGAAACAAATTCTGGATCCAGGATTCCTTAAAAGTGAGAGAGTTTTGTCCCTTCGGTTCGGATGGGAAGCTGCTAGGCTTTTACACTTTTTGTTTTTTGGGGTTTTTTTATACACTCCCCCGGTGCTGTATTTTTATTGTAATGTCTGATTGGTAAACCGTTTTGTACAAAATAAATGAATTCGCTTGCTGAACTGCTTACCAGGGTTGCAGGGAGGCTGGAGCCTATCTCAGCCTACTCTGGGTGAAGGCAGGGTACACCCTGATCACCTCGCCAATCCATCGCAGGGCACCCAAAAACTGCCATTAACACTCGCACCTAGGCACAATTTCCAACAGCCAATACGCCTAAAGTGCATGTGTTTGGACCGCGGGAGGAAACCAGGATACCTGAAGGAAACCCAAGCAAGCACTGGGCCTTCTTGATGTGAAGCAGACTTGCTAACTTCTAGGCCACTTTGCCACCTTATATACCCTTCTACTGTAAGAAGTAATCTATACGGCCTAAAGGCGTTTTGTCTGAGCAATAGTTAATAAGTTGAAATAATCAGATATTAAGCAGAAAGTGGCGTCTGTGAGAATAACAAGTTCTGGCAGATCTGTGGCTCTGGTGTTTGCACGGGATGGTAAACCCAACAAAATAGTTTAAACAGAGATGAGCTGAGTCAATTTTTACCTCCTGGAATCTTCCTAGAATCCATGCATGATGATGTTCCTTTTGCATCTTAAGTCCAGAAAAGGATGTGTTACAGGCTACAGGTAGTTTTTTTTTTTTTTTCTTTTAAGCAATAGGGGCTAAAAGGTTTATTTCCTTTCGGCATTCATTTTCTATACCAGGAAATCCTTTGTAGTTTACAGGGGAAACTAGAGCCAATTACAGCTGACGTTGGGCAAGGGGCGGGGTACACCCTGGACAGGTTGCTAGTCGATCTCAGGGCTAACACAGAGAAGCAGACAGCTATTTACAGTCTCGTTCACAACAACGGGCAATTCAGACCTAAACTGCATTACTTCGAACTGTGAGAGGAAGCCAGGACACCCCGAGGAAACTCATACAGGCATGAGGTGAACATTCAAACTCCAGACTGAAAGGTTCCAGGACCCAGAACTTGCTTGAAGTGAGACAGCGATACTAACCACCGCGCCACCAAGTCACCCCCATTTTCACATGTGCTCCTGATACAACTCTGTATGCATCAGATAGACAGGGAGATGATTCTAGAATCCGGGGCTTTCTTGACGCCTGCTCCCTTCATCACAGTAACAAGATGAGGCGACTGGCACTTTTATTTCCGAGCCATTACTTCCTTTCAGGTAAATGAGAGTTGAATGAGGAAATCCTTATCAAAAAGTCAGCAGGTAGCACTGCGAGGATGCAGTTAGTACGTGGGGATGTATGCTTTTAACTTGCTTTCACTCTCTGTGATGCGAGTACAAAAAGGGAGACGCTGCATAATCGGCAGCACTACGACTGCCCTGGAGAAGTCTGGGAATTGATTTGCTGATTCGCAGTCACTGATTGCATGGTCAAAATCCATCCACATTTTATCTGCGAGGAACTGATAAGCATAGTGATTCTTGATGAACCAAGTCAGCAGTGGCCTGGGGGAGTGCCTCTCCAATAAATAGAGCAATTTGCGCTCGTCTTTGACTGGTCTTTGTGAAGATGTTCTGGATGAAGTTTAAATGTGAAGAAGCTTTAAATGAAAACCCCTTTGAGCTTGTAGGCATGGTACCACCCAAGATAAGGCATGTGGAGATTATACAGGAGGGAGTGAGTAGGAAAAGAAGATTAGCTCAGTCAGGAAAATACCATGAAATCAGGCCAGTTTGAAAGAATTCTGAACTTTTGAATGTAAACAAATTTCATATGTGGAACGGGATGGTGTTGACAAGGTCCCAAAATACCATCTTTGAAAAAACATTTTAGGGAGTAAAGTCTCAGATCTATAAGGGTTGCTCTTCAATTTTAGTGGCACTAAGCGATGCTCTACTGTTCTTTTGCTGCTTTTACTTAGGCAACGGGAACAAGTTTCCCCTGGAACAACTTGCTCACAGAACAAGTTGATTCCACTTTCCTACATGTTTACACTGTCAGCGAAGAATCGCCCCTCGGCCTCCAAAGCAGACCTACTGCACATGTGTGAACCCTCTTACTTGACACTGACTGTGTTCAGATGGCATGTTACACCCGAAAATGACTCGCCCCTCCTAGAAAAGTGGAGCAAGTTGCCTCTACTGGTGGTCCATTTGCTCTGGAACAAATATTTTTCCCACAAGCAATTGTGCCAGGGCAAACTGTTTCAGGTGCAAGTTGTTCCGGCTCGAGTGCCTGTGTAAAAGCAGCTAAAGAAACGCAGAGGCTGGCCCCCTTTATATAATGTTCTGCCAGTGTGTCACATGACCTACACACTTTGTGGTGATGTCACAAAAGGGGGGTATTACCACCCTGGAACGATCCCCGCCTTCCCAACTCGGAGCTTTCCATGCTACTTCTGATTGCAGCTGGTTCTTTCAAATAGATCGTCTGCAAAATGTATTGTATTTTGAATTGTTGTTCCCATTAGAATTTGTGAGATTAGGGACCTTGTGTAGGTGCTATGAAGTGGTGCTCAGGCGGAAAAAGAGAACTGTTCACATGGTCCATCCCAAGCACTCAAGTCAACAGAAATCCTTGGATCAGTGGTGGCTCAGTGGTTAATGCTTTGGCATACTAATTAGAAGATCATGAGTTAAGCCCTTGTATAGCCAGGCTACCAGGCTGGGCAAGCTAGGAGCGCTGTATCCTAGCCTTCTTATCAGTCATCTAAAATATTAATCACTGAAACACCTTTACCACAAGGGGTTGTCACACCTTGTATGTCTGCTTGGGATGAATTAGGCCTTTATGTTTGGTCTACCGATCAAAAGACCATGAAATCAAGCCCCTGTACTGGCTAACTTCCATTCCTTGGTACATAAAAAAGACGTTTAACCGTTTATACCCACTTCAGCGTCCTAGCATGCCCGGATGTACAAAAATACACAGCTATTATAATGGTGACACAGTGATTAGATTGTTTGCCTCACAGCAAGAAGGTCCTGAGTTCAAGTCTTCAACTCGAATTGGGTGTGACTTTGTGGAGTTTACATGTTCTCCTTGTGCTTTTGTGGGTTTTCTCCAGGTACTCTGGTTTCCTCCCACAGTCCAAAGACAAGCACATTAGGCTATTTGGCTGCTCCAAAATTGCCCCTAGATTTGAGTGTGAATTGTTGTTGTTGTGTGTGTGTGTGTGTGTTGCTTTTAAATAGACTGATGAGCTGTTGAGGGTGAACGCTGCCATCGCCCAGAATTGGCCGAGACCCTACACCCTCTTTATGACCCTAGTAGGATTAAGAAGATCAGCAAAGGAATGAATGAATGAATGAATGAATGAATGAATGAATGACTTGCTAATGGTACAATAACGACTACTCCTGTTGTAGGGTTCTACTTTATCCACCCATCTTATCTACCCAGTTATCCTTAATCCAGGTAGAACCTTATATTTACTGAATTAAGCTAAGTGTCTGGGTATTTATTCCCAAACAAGAAAAATGATATCTCGAGTCAAGAAGCCGGCACTGGCTGTCTGAAAGAAGCCTCAAAACCCCGTCTGCACTCTTCAGACATCATCTTTTCTTTGGTAAACGTCCCACTGTTGAAGTGGATAATGTGAGTCCTGGGCGAGATTGCCTTTAATTGCAGCAAGGCAATAAAACGTCCATCTCGAGTCGAAGGCATGAGAGTCAGGGCTGTGTGTATAACGCATGAGCTGCATCTTAATGCGTTCTGGCCACAGATTACACGCTCGTGTATGGTTAGAGAGAGACTTCTGGTAGAATTCCCTTAATGCACTGCAGGCATTTGTCATTTTCATTTCTTGGTAGTCGTGAATGATTTTAATGACACATGTTGTTCTACTTACACGTCCTAGCTTAAGCAGTATGCTAACATACAGTATGTGTTTATTTACTTTCCTCAAAGGTTGTCTGGGACAAATATCCCGGTACCTATTGTCAGCAACAAGAACTGGCTCCGACTCCATTTTGTCACTGATAATAGTCACAGACACAAAGGCTTCACTGCTCAGTATCAAGGTAAGCTGCAATTCTTTGGTCTTTTGGCACCTAGCCTCCTTTCTAGTACCTTGTCTGAATTATTTTGGTTGTTAGATATTTGTGGTATCAGTTGCAAGTTTTGTTTTTCCATGAGTTTTCCTGCTCTGGGGCGTACAACCATTCGCACGCTCGTTTATATCTAGGGCCAGCTTTGACTAGCTATTTAACCCGATGTGCATGCTTTCGGACGGTGCAAGGAAACCAGAGCGCCCAGAGTAAAACCCACACGAGTATAGGAAGAAAATGCAAGCATCATACCCAAACACCCTCACCGACCACCAGGGTTAAGCCCAGGACGTTTTTGCTTTGAGGCGAGAATTCTAATCACTGCATCACCGTGCTGTCCCATTTAGCCGTATTAATGAAAAAAAGATAAACAGTTTAAATGTATACGTTATTGTTGATGTTATCCCAAGTGGACAAATAACCCTTAGTTTATGGCTGGCCACAGCGTTAAAATAATGTATAGATTGATCAAACCTTCTCTGTATGTTCAAAGGTTCGGGCTCCCCTGACCATCTGACCTACATGTTTTTCTTCACTAAATTGTTTCCACGTCTTTGGAAGCACGCACTTGTTTAGGATGTTTTTTGTATGCTGCAGAATTACAATTTCCCTGCACTGGAACTAAGAGGCCCAAATCTGTTCCAGTATAGCATGAAGACACAGTTTGCCAAGATTTTACATTAACATTTATGGCAGTCGGTTTATTCAGAGCAGCCTACATCTTTATCTTATTGATACAGTAGAGCAGTTGAGGGTTGAAGGCCTTGTACAAGGGCCCGGCAGTGGCAGCTTATTGGTACTGGGGCTTGAACTCCCAACGTTCTGACTAGTGACCCAGGGCCTTAACCAATGATCCCCACCACCCCGTTTCACAAGATTGAAATGAAAGGTCTCAAGTGGTCTGCCCAGATCCCTGGCCTCAACCCCACTGAACATTTGGGGTGACCTGGAATAATGACTTGGCCAACATCAGTGCCTCACCTTTATTAATGCTCTTGCTGAAGAATGAACACCATCCCCCATAGCCAAGCACCAAAATCTGATGGATTCCCAGAAGCCCCTGCCTCGGATAAAGAATGCTCCAAAATGGCATTCCTGCCACCCGAGGCGTCATGTCGACAAAAATCAGCACGGTTTTCCGTGTGATGGCTACTAAGCACAAATGCATATTTTTATTACTTGCTAACTCAATAAGGGCCAACGTGGAAAAAAAAAATAAGACAGAGACTGAAGGTGATATTTCTAATGGTGTGCACAAGCGTCAAATGCATCATACTCTTCTGATGCGTTCGTGTTCACGTAGCATGCGTACATCACAAACCAAGCCTAATTCAGTGATACTGTACGTATCATATCCCCTTATCTCCTCCCTTTCACTCAATTCCTCTGAGATGGTAAATCAGATTCAGATCACAATACGACTGAAATTGAGACAACAAAATCCCCTGGCTCCTAAAAAAAAAATGTTGTTAGCTCTGTTACATTTCGCACTCTGTGTCTCTGAAACGAGGATGTCTCTGTCCCCGTACAGCCATTTCCTTTCACTCGGATTTTCTCAACACTGCAACAAATAGAGCTGGGGAAGATTGATCTTGGTATTGTAGCCATTCTCTGAAAAACCTGCCTTGTTCAATTTTTTTTTCTCTTTATCTGAACAGTGAAACGGTCTGGAGACTTCAAATCAAGAGGTGTGAAGCTGCTTCCTGGGAAAGACAACACAAGCAAATTTGCTATCAGTAAGTCAGATTTCTAAAGAAGCATGGCTGCTGGTTAGACACCTTTGCAAGCAATATTTTGTGGGGAGAAAAAAATAAACTTGAGTATACAGTACAGTACCAGACCACTGGGACAACAAAACAATGCAGTGCACTACGACGAAACATGGTTCCTCAGGTGCTAAAATGTTTGAGGTCAGGAACATTTTCTGTAAACCAGGTATGAAATTAAACCGTGACATTTTGTCCCTGATGATCATGTTGCTTCGTCAGCTTGCTGTAAATACAGTATGGTATGTATGCCCACCGGTGCGACTCTGCTAATGTTACAGGATTTAACCGCGACAAATATAACCACTAAGCCGCCTGATCTGTATTTGCTACATGAAGTTAAAGGGAGTCACGTTGCCAGTAAATTGAATTTAAAGTATTTAATTCTTTACTTTGATAAGTTTGAAGTTGTATGATTGTCCCCCGGTACCAAACCTACCTGAACCCCCCCCCCCCCCCCAAAACCACCCCCCACTACCTCTAATGCTTACTAAAATTATCTTCTTGGAGTTCATCAGGTTGCTAGATTTTTCTTGAGTAAGAACATCCAAAAAATGCTTTTCAAATGTACCCCGACCACCAACTTTAAACACGACTTGTTTTCTTGATTTAAACCCCCCCCCCCCACATACCCAAAGGATAGACAATAAGGACTGCAGGATTGGATGGGTCTAGTCAAGCAGTCTAGTATATCACGGACATATTGCTGCTTGAATTTCCCATTTTATAATTATTGCATTAGTCAGTAAAAGTGCGATTAAACAGAAAAAAATGCCTTTTACCGGTCCAGCACTTCTTATTATTGTGTCATTTATTATCATTATCTTTCTGTCACATTATGAGAGGAGTTAATTGCCCAGATGACTTGATGAAGTAATAGAACGCTACATCAAAGTAAGGAATTCTTTTATATGCATTATCGTGCTAATTATTTATTTATTTGTTTATTTTTTGATTGGGCACTATATTCATTGTAGCCATTTCCCACATGATGGCGCGACCAACCAGGGAGCACAGACACAACCATTCACACTTGCATGCACACCCAGGGGCAATCTGGAACAGCCATTGGACCGTGGGAGGAAACCGGTAGACCTGCAGGAGTATACCCGCGCAAGCACGGGGAGAACATGCAAACTCCACACAGTAAACCGCGTCGGCAAGCCCGGGACTTGAACCCAGGACCTTCTTGCTGCGAGGAAGACGTACTAACCATGACGCCACCGTCCCGCCCCGTTCCATTCGAGCTGCGACGTGCTATTAGTTAGTTGTTGCACTCTCCTGTTTAGCAGCTCTGTCTTATTTCGGGTTCAGTGAAAATGCCATTACTTAGTCATCGCCTCACTCTGCGTTTTGAAAGAAGCCGGAGCCATCGGGTGAAGTGAAATGGATTCAGTGCCTCGTAGCTGACTTTTGGTTTGCTAATGGCGCTTTGATGATCAGGAATGACAACTTATATCTCCGATCAAAAGCCTTTAAACGTGACGCATGCTCTCCGTGTATTCTAAAAGCAACCATTTATTCATAGTACCTTCAGAAGGCAGTTTTGTTGGTCAAAGCAAATTTGGTTCCTCTCTAAAGACCAATATAATAGTGTGTGATTTTCTTTTTTCAACAGGGACGGCAAATAACATCATAAACTAAGCAGCTAAAGCTTCAATCATGTTTATGCCTGGGTGTAACTGCGGATTATTACATTTACTTTGTCTCTCTTCATAAATCTAAAGCAGAGGAATAGTCATCGTTCACCACTTTTGTTATTTTAAAATAATTGAACTGATGTGTTTGTTTTGAACGGCTTTAAGGATGTTAAAGCATCAAGCCTCCTGCGCCACAGGAAAGCGAGGGCTGGAACATAAATCAAAAAGATTTGCCATTTTATAGGTTTCAAAAAGCAGACGAATAAACCTGCTGCTGTAGAATTAGCATTAGAGTGAGTGCCCTCCCTTATCTCAAGCCAAATACTGTAGAAAACAAATCTAACATCCCCTGCCACTGCCTTCATTTATATTCTCCTCATGCAGTGATGTCAATCCTGAGCTACTAACCCCCCGTATCGGGTCCAAATGAGTCCAAGAGAAGAGACAGGGAGAGTTTTGGGAAGTCTGCAAATATATATGAACCATTTTATCAGAATTTTATCTAAAGTTTTTATCCAACCATCAACCATCTGTACCACTTACCTGTGAAGGTGGCAGGAGAAACTGGAATCAACCCCATGTTTTTAAAGCTGCGATTTTTTTTTATCGTTTTTTTTTTTTTTCAGTTTTAGTTCATAATCTGAACAAATAATATTATTTTCCTTTTTTAAACCTTAACATATTGTCTAGTTTTTAGTTTAGTTTTTGTCTAATTTTGTTTCAAATTAGGGGTGGGGTTAGCAGCACATTACTGCCACCTTCTGGAACAAGGTTGTTACGGCCTCATCTTCATTTTCAGAGTGGTCTAGCAGCTGCATTGCACCTCGAGCTGAAACTGAAATGGAAATAAATTTGACCTGCAGTTCTGTTTCGTTTTAGTTTGTTTTGCATTATTAACTGACTTTCTTTTTCTTTCCTTATGTTTATTTCAGTAAACAAAAGAATCTGTTCCAATCCTAGTTTTACTTTTATCTTCGTGTTTGTTAATTATATTAACCCTCCTTTGAAGTGAAAGGTGACATCCATCCTGGGCGGGTCACTGATGTGCTCGTAAAGGTTTAATGTCCAATTTAAGTAGCTACATTTCTTTTAAGCAGATTCAGATTCTGTCGCTAATGACTCCAAGCATGTTAGCATTAGCATAGCATTATTACCTGAAAGACAGGTATAAAAGCAGGGTGTAAATGAACCATTGAAAGTTTAATAAACTATTATTGTAGGGAAAAAATCTACTTAAATCTTTTAAGGTTTATCATTTTTCCCCTCTCAAAATATCACCTGTGGTTTATTTTTAAATAATGAAAGCGTACACTTTCACAAGTCCATTTTTAAACTATTGAAGCAATTTTCCCTCTTTTTCCTTCTATACATACTCTGTATCCACTAATCTAAGCCATAAATCTTATTTTTTGTCCCTGTATGTGGGTGTGGCACCTATCGTAATAAAGTACTGAGCACATTGATTTATTTCAGCCAGCATTGTATTACTTCAGATACTTAATTACAGTAGGATAGATGTTTTATAGGCCTCTATTTCACAGTGGTTGCGTCGTTCATGCTGAACAATGAATCATGGGGGAATTATTTGCCTCAAGTTCAGCTCATTCAGTGTCCCCCAGTACACCAGCAAACACCCCCGTGTTAATCAGCAACCTGCTTAATTTACCACCTCGGCATCAAGTGCTGCTCTGACAGCAATCTAGGCGGGTTTAGTGTCACTTCCTGCGCAGAGTCTTAATGATCTGATGAAAAATGGCTCTTGTTTATGGTGACTATAAACAGAGTAAGTGAGTTTTTAGTGACTTAAATAAAGTTAGTGAGTTTACAGTAACTTTAAATTATGTTAGTTTAAAGTGACTGAATAAATTTGTGAATAAATTAATAAAGTCACTTTAAATAAAGTTACTGTGTTTACAGCAACTTCACATAATTGCAACTTTAAATAAAGTTAGTGCGTTTATACAGACTTTATACAAATTTAGTGAGTTTATAGTGAATAAATGGAGTTATTAGCAACTTTAAATGAAGTTAGTAAGTAAATTGTGATTTTAATAAAGTAAGTAAATTCTGATTTTAAATAAAGTTAGTGAGTAAATTGTGATTTTAAATAAAGTTAGTAAGTAAATTGTTACTTTAAATAAAGTTAGTGAGTAAATTGTTACTTTAAATAAAGCCAGTGAGTAAATTGTTACTTTAAATAAAGTTAGTGAGTAAATTGTTACTTTAAATAAAGTTAGTGAGTAAATTGTTACTTTAAATAAAGTTAGTGAGTAAATTGTTAC
>JBCNYG010000004.1:1849123-1857584 GCA_039654305.1 Porochilus rendahli | reverse complement strand
GCCCGAGCTGGGAATCGAACCCAGGACCTTCTTGCTGTGAGGCGGACGTGCTAACCACTACGCCACCGTGCCGCCTGGTTTATTTTTAATTTGTATTTATGTATTTATTTTTACTGATTTAAGCATTCTCCTTTGTTTATACATAATGTATGTATATACTGCATGAGAATGACACAATCTGATTGGTCCATAAACTTTGAGATTATAAAAATCTTTATTCTGATTGGATAATGCTTAAAACCCTCATAGATCATCACGGCAGCATCGTCATTATGACTCTTTATAATGAAAAATATAAACAATGACAATCTCAATTCTTTTTTTTTCTGCAGTATATACTAGAGTTTTTAAATAGTGTGCAAACATATCTTTACTTGTGGTATGCATGAGTACAAGTGTGTGGTGTGGTTTACATAAGCATACATTAATCATAACATTCCCATTTTAGTTTGCTTTTTATTATGTTTCCAGAAAATACTACTAAAACTTTGTGAAGGGTTTAAAGAGATGCAGCTCTTATGCCGTGCACCTGCCTCAACTGGGAACACACCTGAATCCTGCATGATTATTCATTCACTCATTCATTCATTCATTCATTTACTAAGGCGCTTAAAAATTAGGGTCATGGAGAGGCTGATGCCCATCTCAGCCGACTCTGGGCGAGGGCCGGGTACACCCTGGACAGCTCACCCGGCCATAGCAGGGCCAACCTATACACAACCATTCACACTCACACTCACACCTAGGGGTGATTTGGAACAGCCAATCAGCCTACTGTGCGTGCTTTTGGACTGTCGGAGGAAACCAGAGTGCCCGAAGAGAACCGACACAAGCAGGGGGAGAACATGCAAACTCCACACGGCTTGCATGCTCAGTCACACCTAGGGGCAATGTGAAACGTGTTTGCGGGAGGTGGAAGAAAACCCACTTAAACCAAGGAAATACGCTGAGAAACTCCACACAGGCAGGAATACCAAAGTAATCTAAAGCACCATCTGACTCTTTTACGAAGACACTAAAAACTAGTAAATTGTGTTATTTTAATCATCTACAGCATGTACGTAGCAATTCCTAATCGCCTTGCCATTTGATGTTTTACAATTTGGAAATTGGTGTGAAAGTGGTGTGAAATTGTGTTACATCATCATTATTGTTACGATTTATATTTCCATCAATTTATGGTGCCACTGTGCATTATACTGAATAGAACTCTCAGCTGTCGAGAAAGAAATGGATGTGTATAGGGGTTTAATTGTGGCCAAGACCTCTGGGACTGAATTAGAGTGCCATTTTCATGAATAAGCGTACGTGTGTGTGTGTGTGTGTGTGTGTGTGTGTGTGTGTAAGAGAGAGAGAGAGAGAGAGAGTGCACGTTCATCCTGGGAGAGTGGGGGATGGAGGTCATGGCTTCCTTTTCCACACGTGGAATGCCTCCATAGGTTGCTGTTTAGATAGGCAGCTCTCTCTCTACCTCTCTCTCTCTCTCTCTCTCTCTCTCTCTCTCTCTCTCTCTCTCTCCATCATATGCTGGCTTGAGTTTAAGTGCTGCTTATTTTCAGATGAGTGATTGGTGATAAGATGAGGCATGGATAGGCTCCGGGGAGAGCTTCAGGAAGGTAGATTATCCTCTTTACTGGTACATGTGTACTGTCTCAATGCTGTTGGGAAAAATGAGCAAAATAAGACAGTCCGAGTAAGACGGGGGAAATCTCGCCTTAGAAAAGCAGAGGAGAAGTTATGAAAAGAATTCTGGAGCAATAGGCAGAAAAGGAGAATGCAAGAGACAGAAGACGACTGAGAGTCTGAGTCAGTAATGCAGAGCTTTGTTGAATTCAATGCAGGCTTCACAAAAGATATCTCAACAAAGCCCCGAGAGCTGAATGTCTGAGTGTGTAAGCGTGTGTGTGTGTGTGTGTGTGTGTGTGTGTATGTGTGCATGTGCATGTGTTACAGCATGTCTACAGATGTCATGACGCGGTGACCCAATCCCATGGTTTGTTAACAAGGCGCACTGTACCTTTAAACAAGAAAATGAGGTGCTTTGTTTTGGCTGCCGGAGCTCAAGCGCACACTTTCGAGTAGTGTTTTGTTCTCCCCACCTTCACTTTCAATAATGTGGCTTTCCAACAGCCCGTTTTTGCAATTTACAGTTTTTCTAGCGACTTCCTACAGGCATTAACAAAACTGCCATCACTCAAGGAAAATACAGCTAAACACTCAAAGCTTTAAGCACCAAAGAAAATGTACAGAACAGGTACTTTTTTGTGGTATGTAAGTGTGTGAGGCTGACAAAGCCATGCACAGGGAGGGCGTTTCACTGTAGTGCTCTGCAGCGCTCCTGTACAGCTGCAAATCTGGAGAAATAGAAATTGTTTCGCAGTAAAGACAGATGGGGGAAGTGGAGACAGGATGACGGTATAGAATCTCACGCCGTGCTATAGAACTCAGTCCATTTAACTGATTAGTGTGTAGACTAATGCACCTCAGAGACAATCGCTCTTCTTGGAGTTGAACAAATTCTGGACCGGAGCTTACAGACATTTGCTGAAAGAGAGGGGAATTGATTTACGGTAGGGCTTACCTTTAGCCCTGGGGGAGGGGGCGGGGGGCGATAAGCTCATTTTCTTGCTTAGAGACATCCGATTTATCTCACTACTTAATTACCAAGTTTACGTTCACTCATTCACTCGTTTGCTGACCGGTTTAATCCTGTTAGGGTCGCGGGGTACTCAGGGGGTCTCAGCCGACTCTGCTCAACGGCGGGGTGCACCCTGAACAGCTTGCCAGTCCATCGCACTGTCATACCTTGGGGCAATATGGAACAGCCAATTAGTGCATATTAATGTGCATGTCTTCGGATTGCGGGAGAAAACCAGAGTTCCTGAAGGAAACCCAGGCAAGCAGGAGAGAACATGCAAACTCAATACCGAAGTTTACTCTCTCACTTCTGGTGACTCAGCTATACCAGACATATGACCTCAGTGAAGACACTACCACCCCCCCCCCCCACCACCACCACCCCCACCCCCATTATCCTCCCCTCCTGTTCCTTATTGAAAAGGAGTAGCACACTGTGTATCCATCACACTCAAGCAGCTCTGACAATGCCTTTCTTCACTCCAATTCCTTGGACTCTTGGGCTTCATTCTCAGGAGTGTATGAGGGCATGATGCCTTACAATTATCCTCTCAGATCATTAAATGTATTAAACGTGCAGTGAACAAAGACTTCAGTAATGTGTGCGTGTGTGTGAGAGAGAGAGAGAGACTTAAAAAGAACATGTGGGTGGTGAATCCACATTAAATAGCAGATGAGCTGAAGACTGAGAAAGGCTAAGGAGAGCAAAAGTGCATTAGGTAAGGAGGGAAAAATGAGTTTTGGACAAATGGAGTTGTAAGGAAGACAAGTGGTAATGATGAAAAGAGAGAAGGAGGTTACCAGGGCTACCAAGGCAGCATGCTTTCATTGAAAGCTTAGTGGAGTTTTTTTTTTTTTTTTTTTTCTGCATTGGAGGTGAACCACTCATGGAGGTATTAAAGCAATTTAGTTTAAGAGCATGATCAAACCGGTAACCTCAGGCATCAGTTCTGAATGTCAGGAGAAGTGCGATATCAGTCAAGTATACTTCTGAAAGATGTCTCAAATCAGTCAGAAAAAGTTTACCTCGAATACCCTGTTTTTAATGTATTTTAAATACTTTGCACCGTACCAGAACGCATCCAACCCGCCACTGATCGCTTCTGTATAAAACACCGACACAAAGAGTTCTCACAGTTCCATGTAGAGCTCTAAAAAAACACCCACTGGATTCATTACTCTAGTACAGTGTAGGATAAAATAGCCAACATTGCCATTGTTGGATTCTAAGAGCAGGACTAGCTGAGACCGAGTCAGGATTAAGTCTATAAGGGGGTTGAGACCAAGACAAGTTCAAGTCCAAATGAGTCCTAGATTGAAAATCATCGAATCCTTTTTTAAGGTCAAGCCTGTACTTCCACTTGATTTGGGAACTGTCCTTGTTCTTGAGGAAGGAAGTACTTCATGCCAAGCTCTGTGCATGTGAAAAGACAACTACGCTAACATTTATTTATTTGTTTGTTTATTTATATATGAACCCCTTTATCCTTCGTTAGGGCCACGGAGAAGGCTGGAGCCTCTCTTAGCTGGGTCTGGTGGAGTACACTCTGAACAGCTCGCCAGACCACCGCAGGGCAACACACACACACACACACACAACCATTGACGAACACCTGGTGCAATTTAAAACATCCAGTAATCCTAATGTGTTTGGATTGTGGGAGGAAACCAGAGCACCCGGAGGAAACCCACACAAGCAAGTTGAGAATATGTAAACTCAGAAACACAGAAACGCCCTCGCTGAGCCCGGAACTCAAACCCAGGTCCGTCTAGATTTTATTATATATTTTTTTATTATTTATTTATTTTTAACCTGTCCTGTCCAGCATCATAGCAAGCGGAATGGCAGTCTGGTTGCGGTGTTGTGCCGAACAAATTTGCTTTTCCAAGGGGAGGTTTTATGGGTAAAAAAATCTCCTCTTGATAATCGGATTTATTTATTTACTGTTGATTAGTGTTATGGAATCCATAACACATCATCCCGCTGGACCTGACAGGAGGGAAAGATAAAGAAAGAAGACAGGTGAAAAGTAAAAGTAAAAAGAAGAGAAAGGAGACGAAAGCACCAGTGATATAAAGCAACGACCCTTCAAAACTGCTATATCTGTACATAAACACAACGTTACATTTTCTGCGCCTTTTACAGAAAAATATACACATATGCACACATTATTAAAGAAAAAGAAAAATGAGAAGTAATAACAGTAGCTACACACAAAACTAAACAACAAAACAATCAATGTTATTAAGAGAGAGAAAGACAAAAAAAAGAAAAAAAAATGGCATACTTAATATTGCCCTAAACACCACTCAGTAGTGGTGGGTGTGAACTGGAGGTGAAGTTAGTCATTAATTACAGTAGGTAGTTGCACCTAGAAGTGCGGCACAGTGGCGTGGCGGTTATCACATCCACCTCAAGGCGAGAAGGTCCCGGGTTCAATTCCAGGGTCGGGGGATTCTGTGTGGAGTTCCCTGCATGCGTTCCCTGTGCTTGTGTGGGTTTCCTCTAGGTGCTCCGGTTTCTTCCGACAGTCGAAAGATGTTTTAACCCTTGGTGTGAGTGTGAATGGTCGTGTGTGTTGCCCCGCGATGGTCTGGCGAGCTGTTGAGGGTGCCTCCGACCTTCGTCTGATGTCGGCCGAGTCAGGCACCAGCCTCCCTGTGACCCTGGTAGGATTAGGCCGTTTTGACAGATTTTTTTTTTTTTCCCATCCTGCTTTATGGAGATGCTTGGAAACTAATTTAACTGTAAAACCTGCTACGAGAATACTGTTTACTCGACTGGAATCTTTTCTAACACAGCCGGCCCGCAATCTCATCCATGACATGGTGGCGAGTGTGTATAGAGTTGTCATCAGCGTGGCAGAAAATAGGCATCAGAGAGAGAGAAAGTGCGGTACACGGCTTTGACAACCTGCTAGGAAACGAGAGAGTGAGAGAGAGTGAGAGAGAGAGAGAGAGAGAGAGAGAGAGAGAGAGAGAGAGAGAGAGAGAATCGTTCCTGCCTGTCATCTCCCATAACAGAGATACTGGGGGAAAAACAGCTACAGAGGCATTCACAGATGCTGAACCTGCTCTCAGCTCCCAAAAAATGGAAGCCAGATCTAAATAAATTGCTCGCCAGGGAGTTTTCTCTGTCACAGGACAAAATGAGATCATTAAATAGTGCAGTGCGTTCGCAGCCGATGAGGAAAATATACCCGCAGCTAGATAATAATTGAATGGTCATTAATTTTACACTTCACCACATAGTTACAGGACATTAAGTTCGATTCCAAACTAATGAAATTATATTAAAAAAAACCTCAGTACTGTAAAACAGCTGACAAAAGGAAACATACGGTTTTAATTCACCTTTATGTGATACAAACATCATCTCTGTGAGGAGTTTATTAATAAAAGAAGCATTAGTAAGAAGTAAACTGTTCCAAGTTGCCCCTAGGGCAATGCCTCGTTGTGTGTGCATGTTGGCCCTGAGGTGGTCGGGAGAGCTGTGCCATAACTTTGCCCAGTGTTGGTTGAGATGGGCTTCAGCCTCCCCGCAACCCTAGCTGGGTTAAGTGGTTCAGTAAAAAAGTGATGAGTGATAATAAACTGCAGCACTAACAAAATAAGATCGTGTTAGTGGGGTGAATCCATCGGTTTTAGATTCACATGGTTATATATTTGCATATTTTAACAGCAAGTAATAACAAATACCTCCCTTTTGTGGTGTGCTCCTTCAGCAGCTCCTCCTCCCACCACAAATTTATGATTGTGTATTGCCAAGACGACACCCGTCTCCGTTCCAGCCAATCAACAACAGGTTGTGCACAGCACAAAGGCCCCCTGCTGCTGATTGGCTGGAATAGCGTTGTGTGGCTCACACTGGGCAACTCTGTTTGGTTCCCATCTGCAGAGCCAAGGCTGTGCATGAATGCTGGATTTATTTTTTTTTTCTGACTGCATACAGAATAGACAGATTGCAGATGGTGAGGAGAGATTTGCTGATTTCACTCAAAAAGTGTATTGGATTAGGAATGATGAGTGCACCGTTAAAAAGATGTGATGACTCTGTAACTCTCAGAGAGGCTCACTGATCAAACTTATCATTCCTAACTTTCTGGTAAAATTTATAGAGTGGAAGGATTTGGAGGGGGAAATATTCACAAATGTTTGCTACTATATATACCATAAATAGTGAACTGGACGGGGGGTAAATATTTATGAGATTTTGAGGTGAATAGACAGCTAGTGCTTGTTTTATTCAGTGCAAAACCAAAGAAGGAAAAGTCAGATACGTCGTGCCCACGTGTCCTATCTGAGGGACTACATTTGGAATAAAAGAAAGATGAACTTGATTTAATAAGCGTTCATTCAGTTTCTTTACCTGAGAGCCACGGCGCTGCCATTGCGGTGTACGCAGACGACCTGCCTCGCCTGGTATCCCATCTCAATGCCCCACAGGCTGCTCTCTTGCCGGTTCAATTTGTTGCGGTTCCGTTTGCTCTTGATTAGCTCGCGTGTCTCTGGATCCCTGACACCCTGCCGTTCTTTACCTTTCCTGCGTCGAGCCTGCCGTGTGATACGGGGTGGCGAAGCGGAAGCGGACGACGCTGGTGGCGATGGTGCGTGATGAGGGCGACACTCACTCCAGGAGCCCAAACGCAAGTTGAAGACCATCTCCCTGCCTTCACAATGCCTTGGCGTACATGTCCGGAACTCTGTGAGGTTGGGACAGGGCATGCCTCCGAACAGCGGCGGTGCCAGGACAGAGCGGGCGCGATTCTGCAGTCCCAGGCCGCACGTTTTGGAGCAGGAAGTCCACGGGCTGAACTGTGACACCACGCAGTCCCTTGGGCACGGGATCAGACAGGCCTGTTCGAGCCGTGGCCTGGGCTCAAAGTACTCGCAGATGGAATCGTCGGCTGGAGAAGCGTCAGCTCTCAGCACGCAGCTCACGTCCCGTGTCTGGATTCCCGCCTCGCCATGTAAGCAGTGCCGACTGCCTCCCGAGTGCTGTGCTACAGGCAAGCACGGGTTCCAGGAGCCAAGACGCCAGTCATACAGCTCTCGGTGCCAATCACAGACACGGAAGCAGCTTTGCTGGTTGGCCGGGCGTGACGACTGCTGGCAGTTGGTGGGAAGTGTGGTCCAGCCTTCCACATGGGCACACCACACGGCCCTGCTCTGACTGCCACCCGGACCACATTCGCTGCCCATACACCTTCCCCAAGGACCTGAGGAGACAGATCAAAGAAAAGCGTTCCAGTTTCACCCAGATTTCACTCTTCATGTTATACACTTAGAATGATCTGCAATATAAACAATACTCATGGACGCAAGAAAGCTTTTCATCTGCTTTCTTCCGTCCCAAAAGAAGTGTGAGTATGAATAAGACGTGAATCCAGTAGAGTCGGAATTATTCTTATTTACAGTCATTCACCATACCGCTTAAAAAACATGCCACTTCAAAGCAATGCTACAATACACCCACACGACCCCTTAACAAGAGCCGACTTAACGCTCTATAAACCTTCATAAAGCCTTAATCAAATCTGTCATGATGGTTGGTTCGTCCATGCCTTACGCTTAATCCTAAGGCTGGAGGCTGGCTTCCATTTCGGCCGACTCTGGGCGAGGGAGGGCGTACACCCTGAACAGCTCGCCAGACCATTGTAGAGCCAACACACATACCACCATTCACACTCACACTCACAGCTAGGGGTGATTTGGAACAGCCAATCTGCCTAACGTGAATGTTTTTGGACTGCGGGAGGAAACCGGAGTACCTGGAGGAAACCCACGCAAGCGCAGGGGAACATGCAAACTCCACATCCCGAGC
>JBCNYG010000004.1:1834882-1844882 GCA_039654305.1 Porochilus rendahli | reverse complement strand
CTGCGATGGCCTGGCGAGCTGTCCAGGGTGTACCCCGCCCTCGCCCGGAGTCGGCTGAGATGGGCGCCAGTCTCCCCTAATTAGGAATAAGCGGTTCAGAAAATGAATGAAAAAAAAAACATTACTACTGTCATGACACGAGTCACCATGTAATGCAGCGGAATAAAATGAAAGTGGAGAAATTCGAATTTAAAAACGTACCCCTTCCGATTCTTTGGACCCACTCGTGCTCTGTCTCACTTGAAGATGAGGTTGAACTTGTAACGATCTATTAGATCCTGGCGTTCGAGCTATTGCAAAGTTCCTGTCTGTGTAAACGCAATGACGACCATAATATTACTTTTCTTTAGTACAATTTCCGTAAGCTCTCAAACGTCTAATAATAATACCATCAACAATATATAGCTCATGTCAAAAGGTAATAACCTACTAGGACACACACTATTTCCTGCGGAACGAAAATTGGTGAGTCACAGAACAAGGTAATAATCAACCCTAATATACAGTGCATACTCACAAAACACTACGTCAAGGCTGTTTTCTAGCAATATATAGTGCTAAAAGCTCCCATAACCACTCCGGTGTGCTACATAACGATTATTCGCCAAAAATAAAAAAGTTCACGTAGAGGGGAATATTCCGAGATATCCACCGAGTCTGAGGTGAATATGTATTGTAGTAGATACTACACAGAAACATAAGCAAAGCAAACTGATTTCTTTTTACATTTTTTCAGGCATGACCATGTTCACGCCCGTGCTTCATTACGTCATCTATTCAAACTCATTTTGGAGTCTGGATCCAAGAGTTTTTGATCCGCGATGGCCGTATTGTGTAGCTTTCTTCGAGTTTATTGCGACGGCATTCTGTTGAATTTCTAGGATTTCGGAATCAATCCTCATGATAAACTCTAAGTTGGTGTCTTGTGTTTTGTTTCAAGCATTATCCTGAGGTTGTGGGGTGGATAATGTTAATTATCCCAAGGTAGCAAGCCAATCAGATCGCATCATTTCTGTGTAGTCCTTTATCTTGATTTGGAGGAAAACCGTGTTTGGATACGTGGTTCAAAATCAGGCAGAATTTTTGACAAACCGTCTTTTTATTAAACTTAAAGATTGCGGGTCCCGACTAATCGGAATGAACGTACGAAGTAAAGCCAAATCCGAAGATGACGTAAATAGGTCGTTTCTGTGACACTGAAGTATTAAGTACTGAGTAAAAAGTTTTACAACAGTGCAGTCAGACTAGTTCAAAGTCTCCCTAAACTCTGATAAGACTTTGTTATCCGTAGAAGATTCACGCCTCGACGTGAAATCTGGCAGCGTGGACTGAACCGTGTAGAGTCGCTGATCCGAGAGATGCTCGGTCATCCTTTCTGTCACAATCAGCTTCACTGGGAGTTTAATGGCTCTGCGAAATGTGTTAGTTTTCCTGCAGCTAATCTCTGCTAGAGTGAGCCAGAGCCAAGCTTCACAAAATCGTTTCTCTAACAACAAAGGGTTTTTTTTATCTTTCAAGTCTCTGGCCTCTCCCACTGTGCGACCGGAAGAGTATCAGACAGCGATTACTGAAAGTAACAGAAACCAGTGGTCCGCAAAAATGAGAAGAGACACAGCCTTGAGAGGGTGCAGACTTCACAGATGGAGCAGCTCCTGTAATTGAAGATTGAAATCAAATCCCGAGCTTGCACCGAAGCCAGCACCGACATGTTTTTTTTTTCTTCTCCTTCTTCAGTACAGTTTTCTTGCTTGCCACTTCCCCATTGGCATGTCAGCCACACCGGCTTCCTTCAGATCCCGCTAAGCAGCGAGTGGGACGCATGACAAGGGGTCTCATGGGTCTGCGCCTGAGAATGGGCTTCCGAGGAGCTGTCAAGCTACTCAACAATATTACACTCAGTGTGTTCCTGGTGTCGAGAGACAACTGTTTATGTTGGTGCTGAGCACAGGCACGGAACCGTAAACACTGAGCCTATAGCAGAAGGTACTTCCCGCGGGTTGGTGCGTCTCACTCGGTGCGATTCGTTAACAGGGTACGGGATACTTTGCAAAACTTGAAGCTCAGAGGAAGCGTGTGTTTCCTCAGTCTTGCCCTTCTCGTTTTAACGATTCGAGGGTCGAGGCCCGGAGCAGCTGGCTATCGATCGGGCTCTGGATTGTCCTGTTGCCTGTCGGGTGAAGAGGTAATTCGAAATGACAGCGCTGCACTGCTTGACAAGTGCGCTGTCGAGGACTCGATGGCGTTCAGACAGTGGAATCTGACAGCGAGAAAACTTTACACTGGAGCAGGTCGAAGTTTTTCTTTTACTCTTTCAACAGGAAACTGGTTCCAGCATGCCCATGTTCTGGCGTTTCTTTCGGTAAACAATTGCTATGTAAGCTATAAATAGGAAAAGGGGGAATTGGTTATTGAATTATAACGCTGATTAGTACAGACTACACACATCCACCTCACCTTCAGTGCATAAGTGTTATTGATGGGATAACAAACAGAGGTGTGGCTCGGAAGAAGCATGAACTGTTGGGATCTAGACCTGCGCACATGACCTTTCATCCAACAAGCAGCGTCACCTACAGGTCACACGATACCGGTCATGATCTGATTCTTTAAATGTGACCAGAATGTCTCCCAAAGGTGCTCCCATTTTCCCCCAAAATTTTATTTTCGTGTTATACCAATCATTACTAACGTACTGATGGTCTTTGAGTTTGTCAACATTTTTCATCGCTCCCAAGATATTTCACTCCTCCCCAAAGTTTTCCCCCAAATTCTACAAGGTTCTCCGATGGGCACCAACATTCTCCAATGTCCTCCATTGTAACACCGGAATATGATCGGGACTCATGTGAGCGCACATCACCACTTCACGGATATTTCTGGACCTATGGTGCAATCTTTTGCATGTTATTCTACTTCCATGGGTTTCTTCAGGTTTCTCGGGGGTTTCTTCCTACCATTAAACCCGCCCGACCGCATTCCCATGAGACTCTGGATCCACTGCAAGCCTGACGAGTTTAAAATTTTTCAAGATGAATGACTGATAAATGATCAAAGAATGTTGATGGCAATTGTACGTTTAAAAGAAAGCCAGGAACCCACTACCGTCACTCTGGAATTTTCCGGAACTCCGGAGCAGACGTCCACTTCAGGACAGCAAAGAACGTTGTTAAACTGCAAAGTTTTGCCAAAACTCACAGCTGTGTATTGTAAGGTCTTGTCCTAAGATCACGATGTCATGCCAGTTGGTCTGTCACATGACCTACACACTCTGTGATGATGTCACAGCGAAGGGGCGCTACCACCCTGGGACATCACATTCGTTGAGCGTTATCCACAACAGCAGTTTGTCCTTGTTCTATGTTTTCTTGCTTTGTTCTTTGGATTTTCTTTTAACAAACTTCGAGTTTGATCTGAATTGTGGTTTCACTGGATTTTCCACTTTCAGTTTTGCGCCTCATCAAATCACACAGGAAGAAACTGTTCCGTACTGCCGCCATTACATTTCCTCCAAATTAGCATGCCTTAATGACCAGCAATAAAAAATACCCATAATGGTATAATGGAGGATATAAACATTTATTAACTTCAAGCTCCAGTTTGGCAAAGAAAAAACGGATGGTCTCAGATGGCGGTGAGAGAACTCGAACCTCCGGCAGGGTGGATTAAATTTATCAGTGATATTAAAACTCCACTGTGTTCCAAGATGATGAAAACAGCGTGATCATAGCATGCTAGGACATATTTTTCAGGATAAAAATACATTTCTCAAGCGTTTCTAATCGCAGAACTCTGACAAGACTGCCGAGTGAGGCATCGTACGGTACAGTAGGACCTCTAGGTCATGTGACCTTATGTTGTCATTCATAACAGGTTACTTATGGATGTTGTTCACAGGGCTATATAAGCTCTAAATGAGCGACAACACAAAAATATCGATTAATGAGCCTTAAGCTGCGTCCGCACAGCAAGCGACGAGCGGCGTGAGGCGAACTTTGATTGACAGATGGCACAAAACAATGAGCTTCCACACTAAACAAACACCTTCAACTGTTCCGCCTACATCAACATTCCGCCTGCTCATTAACGCTCCATCTAAATATTGTGAGTGTGTGTGTGTGTGAACAGTTCAGGGCGTACCGCACCTCCTCAGGTGAGATAGGCACCAGCCTCCCCACGACCCCTGTAGGACTAAGTGGTTTGTCAGCAGTACTGCTTACGTTACTACACTTATGGGTGCTCTTAGTACTACATCATCAGTCCTGCCTTCTGCTCAGGGTCCGTCTCCGACAGGAAGCCAGATCTTCAAGATCGCCGCAGTTCTCAACGTCCATGTCACCCTCAGGTACCGTTTCACTGCTGAAATGATCCCACAAAAAAAAATCACGAATTTCCCCGCACCAAATGGATCCTTTGCCCTTTCGTCATGCGTACGCAACACGGCAACAGTCACAAACACGCGATGCACAACGAACAGCTGCGCAAGATGTCCTGACAACCATTCCAGCTGTTGTGTAACCACTCAGCCATCGATTAAACCAGCGCCTCTGCAAACACCTCAGGCACTTTTCGGAGTTTAGAGCTCCCATCGCTGCCACCGCTTCTGTCTGAGACAGCAGAAAATATGCAAACGACAGCGTCGGCAAGTGCAACGAGTGCCGGGAAACGGTTGGTATGAAAACCCCGGCTCGTAAATCACTATAACTGTTCCTATAATCCCTTATTGAATCGCTAACGACGGCTTCTGAGTGAGGCGAAGACAAAGCACACACAGAACAGCTTGCCAGTCCATCGCAGGGACAACACCTACACACAACCATATTCAGTCACACCTAGGGGCAATTCGACGCAGCCTGGCGTGCATGTCTTTTACTATTTAAGGAAACCAAAGTATGAGGTGGCAACCCATGCAAGCACGAGGAGAACATGCAAACACCACTCGGAAATGCCCTCACTGAGACCGGGACTCGATCGCAGGCCTTGTAGCGGTAAGGCAGACGTGTTCACCCATGCTGCCCCCAAGTAGCTTGAAAATGTTAAATTGTCCCTGATTACATGTGAAGCTTTAAGAAGTACCGTAATCACCGGCGTCTGCTCGTCAGGTTGGATGTGCATGTTTTAGCTTGGTTTTAACTACCCTAACTGAGCCCCAGTGATGCTATGATTTTGAAATGTCAAGGTCAAAGGTGAAGGTCAGACCAAGGTAACAAAGTTTGGGTGCTTACATCACAAACGGTATCAACACACATGCCGTCTATTTATGGAACACTATTAGGAAACCGTATATAAGACGATAACCTTTGACCTTAAATGACCTTGAAAAGGTCAACCCCTTGTTAATTTAACCATGTCTGTGTACTACAAAGTGTTTACAGTATAATGATAATCATAAATAGGCGGCACGGTGGCGTAGTGGTTAGTATGTCCACCTTACAGCAAGAAGGTCCTGGGTTCGATTCCCGGGCTTGGCGAGGGCGTTTCCGTGCGCAATTTGCGTGTTCTCCTCGTGCTTGTCCTCAGGGTACTCCGGTTTCCTCCCAAAGTCCAAAGACACGCACACTGAGCTAACTGGTTGTTCAGAATTGACCCTAGGTGTGAGTGTGAATACGAAAGGTTGTGTGTGTGCGTGTGTGTGTGTGTGTGTGTGTGTGTGTGTGTGTGTGTGTGTGTGTGTGTGTGTGTCGCCCTACAGTGGTATCATGACCTCATATAGAGCGGGATAAAAGACAGCCTCCCGCGGCGAGTAGCCGAAGAATCCCAGCAGGTCTTTTATTCACAGAGTTAATATTGGCATGCAAGGGCAGAGGACAACAGAGAAGTACCCCGGTCTCCATGCAGAGCTCGAGGCGGTGTAAGGAACTACATCGATTACAAACGGGTCCATTTGGGTCATCTATGATTAAATGACATTATCACGCATGGCTTTGGTGTGCGTCCGGATCTAACGGCGATTTGACTCGTGTGGACCGTTGGGTGGGTTTTTTTTTTTTTTTTTTGATGAGCTGAAGTACGTGTTAAATAAAAGATGATTCAAAACAACATCAAAGCACTTTCTTCTCGTAAAGGTGCCGATCAGCAGGCGGAAAGCAGAGGGAAATATTTGACTGCTTGACTCAGTCTTTTTGAGCTCTCTCTTCAAGCCCAAGATTATTCTTCTTAAAAAAAAAAGGGAAATGGATGGCAGGCTAATAGAGCACGCCGTTTCAGGCATGTTTTTATATTCGATGCTTTTTGTTTCAGTGCAATCAGAAATGGAAAATCACAGCATGCGCATCTGCCCCTGGTATAACAGTAAATATAAATAGTGCACATGCACATATTCAGCCTTCATGATGCCAATTTAACCAGGCATTCCTCTGAAAGCTCTCCCTAAGGGGAGCAAGAAGACAAGAAGAAGAGGAGAAGGAGGAGTAGGAGGAGGAGGAAGGACCTGACTTAAACCAATACAGATCAGCCACGATTCCACCAATCTGTCCTTCTGATAAAAGGCAGGCAATACTTGAGCTAAATCTGAGATGATCACTTGCGCAGGAGGGGACAAAAAAGCAGAGGGGCAATCCAGCCACGGGGCCGAACAGCACATACTCGGCTGGGGAGATTTTTTTTTATCGCAGTGAAGGAAATCTGCCGGGAAGTCGAAAGTTAATGTCATGCAAGATGCTGTATATGTTCAAACAACACACGATCGATCAAAACGGTGGCGACCGCAATTCGTTCAGGTGGTTCTCCAATTACAGCCATTTAATCCGACCTCCCACCTTCCCATTTTTTTTTAACTCCTGATTCTCCTGTGGCGTTTGTTTTGTCCCCAATTCATCCGTTTTCTTTTTCATTCTCTAAACCATTTATCCATTACGGGGGGTTACGGGGGAAGGCGGAGCCCGAGGCGAGGTTACACCCTTAACAGGTCACTGGTTTATCACAGGACAAACACAAAAATACAAACTAGAGCAGCCGGAGAGCGCAAACCTCCGCCAAGCCCGGCAAGCCAAAATCTTACAATGTTGAAGAATCCTTTGAAAATCGCTGGGTCCAATTTGATCCAGATCATCTTCAAAGTCTTTTCAAAGCTCCGCCTTCACACATAACTTTTTATGTAATCCTACCAACAAACAAACAAATAAACACACAAACAACCTGCAGACAGTCAGTCAAACCATTCACACCTAAGGGGAAGTTAAACTAGCCAGTTGACCCAATGTGCCTGTCTTTGAATTGTGGGAGGAAACCGGAGTACCCGGAGGACACCAGGATAAGAACAGGAAGAAAATGAAAACTCCACACAGAAAATCCCTTAGCTGAGATTCGAACCCTGACCCTTCTTGCTGCGAGGTGACCGTGTATCCCGGCTACGTCTTGTTTTCTTCATGTTTGAGGGTGCGTTCCTCCATCATCATCGTTCCACCTCGACGTGTGGTCTTGAGCTCACTTCCTGTAAATGATCCTCTCTCAGGATCTCAAACTTAAATAACATGATTGATTTATTCAACTTCCCTTCTTTTATTTCCTGTTTCAGGTTTCGTGGCTTACAGAGAGAGGCTGCTGAGATCTTCAGAGGAGACGAAATGTCTTCTGAAATGCTCCTCTGCCGAGACCTCGAGCGATTGTGGCGTGCAAGCGAGCAGCGACTGAAGGTGTTCATCCACTCAGCCCGAGAGAGGAAGCACCCGGAAAGGATCACGAACGATTGACTGTAAGCGAGATCCTTTTGAACCTCGGCTTCGGGGTGAACGCTGTTGAATGTGTCTGTTGTCACCGACATTTGTTTTCTCTTTAAAATAACTGCTTTTAACGTGCCCCTTCTAACTGACCCTTCACCACGCTAGCATGAGGAGGGTTTACTTTTTAATGTGCCCTGCGCAGGCTTCCTCACTTTATAATGGACCACAGGTTTACATTCAGGAGCCTGCTGTTAACCTTCTGTTATGAAAAACGGAAGGAAAAAATTAGTGTACTGTCTGATGGAGGATTTTTTTTTATGATTCAAGCTCCCAGAGTGCAGACCTCCACCAAGGTAGTTCATTCTCTTCTTTACAGGGGTTATAGTGGCTATAGTCAGTTATGATGCCTCCTTGTGGTCTGTTCTGCAATTTTTTCCCCCCCTGGCACATTCTGGGTGATTTCCACCTCCCCGCCCTATCACGTCAATAAGTGAAATAATCCTTCAAAACCGTCCGCTATCCAGATCCGGATCACACCCAAAATGTCATTACTTCATCGCTGGTCCAAGACCCACAATGACGAATCAATAAAATATTCGGAGAATTAATTTCTCTAATTAAGTTCTCTTGGTCACAGGCAGACACACATGACCAATCACATTATTGGGGTCGTGGGGACGCCTATCTCAACCACCACTGGGTGAAGGCAGGGTACGCCCTGAACAGCTCTCCAGACTATCGCAGGGCAACACACCACCATTCACACTCACACCTAGTGACAACTACGAACAGCCACTTAGCCTTCGGATGGTGGGAGGAAACCGGAGTGCCCAGAGGAAACCCACAGGAGCAAGGGGAAAACACGCGAGCTCTCGCCAAGCCCGGGACTCGAGCCCAGAACCTTCTTGGGTACAATAACTCTAAACGCATAACGTGATAAAACGCCAGGACGTCTCCGTCGTCATTTCACCCTGTTGTTGATTATTTTTCTGAAACAGCAGAACTAATTTAAGCAGCATGAATAATTTGCAGGGGAATGTCCGGGTATAAATTATTTTCCGGCTTTTTTTGTTCCGCTCACTTTTCACTTTCCATTTCAGCTGCCTGGAGCAAGCGGTGAACTATAGAGGAACTGAAGTGTGGAGGAGGAGGATCACGTCCCTGATGCACAGCAGTTCGGAGTGGAGGATACTCAGCCGTACATCCACCATGCACATGCACATCCATTACAGATTCCATGAAGCCCAGAGACTCATAACCTCTCCGTACAGAAGACATTCCCGGCCATCATTAAGTGACGCCTTTTCTCTGATGCGTGACTTTTTCATTTCCATTTCTGTTGAACAGAAGCTTTTCAGAGGTGGATCAAATCCAATAACACACAGAATTAATCTCGAGGTTTAAGCCCTGAATCACGTTCACATCCCAGACTCTCAGGGAGATCTCCAGAGAACTATTAATAATACAATCTGCTCACGAGAAACACGACACGCAGGAACCTGTGGGATCTTACCTTACACTGAAAAGATCCGCCCTTACCCGTATCGCTTCATTTGGAATTCATTATATAGCCCATAATTCAGAATGAATCACAGCAGATCGATAAGTACAGAAACAGACACTTAAAGACAACAAGAAATAAATTTTTTAAAAAAGTTTGATTGGAGGATAAATATGTCTCTGGGTTCTTCTCATCTTTTCATCTCTGATGATGTCGTGCACATGCATACATGACAAAAACTAACATCATTCCGTCTGCCGAGACGGTTTTGTTTTCCCGCGGTTTGTATGTGCGTGTGCTTTAGACGACTAACACCGACACTCCTTCAGAATTTGGAGATGATCCGAATGAAACTCCAGGAATTTTTTTTAAAGGATTCTCTAATGTTGTGGGATAGAACTCATTTACATAAATATTTTTTGGAAGTGTGGTATTACAGCAGGCCCAGCAGGGGGCGCTGTATACTGTATTTTATTTATTCATTTTCTAAATTTCTTGTTCACATGGATGATAGCTGGGCTTGGTTTAGGTTTACACTCTCCAGATGCTCATGTTATTAATATATCTAAGCGGTTTTGCTCCGCAATAATGGGGCTCTGCGTGTGCTGTACGCTAGACTGAGATCTGACACGTTTGTGTGACGTCATCAAATGCATGTGTCCGAATATTCATACTTCCAAACTCTTATGTCGAAAAAGAAGTATGTGAGATGTAACTAACATTGTTTTTCATGATTATTAATAATAAGGCACGTCCGCCAAACAGCAAGAAGGTCCCGGGTTCGATTCCCAGCTCGGGCGTTTCTGTGTGGAGTTTGCATGTTCTCCCTGTGCTTGCGTGG